>JAODAL010010123.1:0-106927 GCA_025379985.1 Phyllomedusa bahiana | reverse complement strand
GGGGGAAGAAGGTGTCATGGTGGTGGACAAAAGAAGAGAAAAAGAACGTTAAAGGGAAACGACGATCAGTAGGAGTTCCCCTGTGAGTCCCGGTGTCAGGGGTTACTTTTGCTTCTATATTCGACCAGTGCGGGTTTTTTTTTTTCTGATGTAATGGTGCCTTGGCGGTTAGATGGCGGTGCTGTAGGTCAAAGTTTTTTAGCGTAATCTTTTTTTGTTTTGTGATAGGGGGGTTTTTTTTTTTTGTTTTTTTGGGGGGTGGGGGGTGGGGGGTCCAGTGCACAGCTCTGCCCAGGGGCCCATAGTGCTGTAAAGACGGCCCTGTCAGTTGTACCACTTAAGCCTTGTAAATCATGGACAAAACCAGTAAAAAGCATCCTCTTCCTCAAATTATGAAAACACACCAAAAATTATTAGGACATAGGGATAAAAGATATATCCAAACCTTGCTTCTTTGTGATTTGGTCATCTAAAGCACTGTTCATACAGCAATTTATCCTTATTTTTAATGTATATGTCAGGAAAGTATACCGCCAGCAAAATATTTTGACGTATATCACTGTATAGGCATAGAATTGCATACACTGAGCAAATGGTCCCATTGCAACTATGTCTACTGTACAGTATACTTCTTTTGCAGTGCCTTTATGTATAGAAGAGCACAGTCTAGTGCACTTTAATATGCAGTTTAAAAAAAAAGGTACACTGGCATACCGCTGCAGCCTGGGGCCAAATGATGCTCCTTTCCCCTCTGTGTTCTGAAATTTCCCCCTTGGGAAAAAAATTATCTTTCTTTTTCAAGAGTTGCTCCCCACACCGTTTCCCGTGAGGCAATAGGGGTTTACAACATTTGACTGACATTTCACTCGCCATTCCAGCGAGCCTGGGAGAGGGACATTGTTTAGGGGTTTTAACAGCAGGGCACAAGGCGACAGAGCTCTAAAGGATTAAAGTTTGTCAGTAAGAAATATATACAAGCTCCTGTTCTGCTGATTAGACACAGCGAGTCATTTCCCATTTTTAAAAAAGATGCTAGAGCAGGGAGCAGTGGTCGGCAGCCTGGGAAACCTTCTGTAAACAAGCAGGAGATAAGATCTGCTCTAACTTTGAAAAAAAATCAAAATCAGAACAGCAATGTATTTGGTAATAGTCTTTACTTACCTTTTCCTACATGTTTAAAACTAAATGTGGTGGGAATACACCTCTAAAGTGTACAATGAGATCTTTTCTTGTGTACCTGCTCAATGTCGGCTTAAGATGCAGTGTATTTTTGGGCCATTCAGTTAAACTGGTGTGGTCTCCATGTTGATCAAAAATTATGTTGTTATTTATTACAAATTTCTAATTATTGCAAGGCATTTGGAAGGGTTGGTGAGGGAAGTGGCAGGGGACTTAAAGGGGGTTTTCCACTACAAAAAATTTTAATTTCAAAAGTAGGGCGTCATGAAAAATTTTTTTCCAAAACACTCTTTTGATTTTTTTAGTCATGAGATAAGAGAGAGTTTATCTGCTCTGAGTGCACACGTTTCTATGGTTACCTGATCATAAAACTGCTATCTGATTAGGGCAGAGAGCAATGAGTGATGTAACCATGGTCAGTCAAGCTCACTCTGTACAGATACGCAATTGTTTTAATTCCTCACAGCCATATAGTTTGTTTCTAAAATAACATCCCTGATTGTAGTGGGGCAGCTCGTGTTAGATAGGTAAATATGCTATTAATGCTATAGAACCCCCACATTGGGGCGGGGCAGGTTTGGGTTTTAAAAATCTTGTGACTCAGTGAAACAGCATGGTGAGAAAATCCCTTTAATATCTCTGAGTCAAAATTTTTAAAGTTGCGTTTTCATATGCACAGTCTCATGTCAGATTGAAGAATGTTATGTAGGCAACAGCTGTTTGCTTGTAGAGAGCAATGATGTCCATGCACGTCCAATTTGTCCTTTTTGAAACAAGCAATTGACTTTTGGAGAGCACTAGAAAGAGAATCCTTGGCACACCTCTGGTAAGCTTAGAAGTGTTTAGTGCATTTAACATTTTGGCCTGTGATTAACTGCACCTGTCACGTGAATGATTAACGTTCAAAGCTACAGCCGGGATCGACAGAACGGCCGTGGTGTCGGAACAAGAGCATCCAGGAGGTAAATATTCTTCCTGTCTGCTATAGACCCACCTGCAGCCTAACCAGGAAGTGTGAGTCTGAAGCTGCTTGTGGCTTTGTGAAACAGCATGGGGAGCAGAACAGGGGCGACGGGTAGGCAGAGGTAGGCAACCGCCTAGGGCACTTACCTCTGCCTATCAGTAGGGGGTGGCATAAGGATGGAGCAGACCTGGGAAGAGGGAAGAAGCTCTGCCCCCTCTTCTCAGCAGAGCACTGAGTGCTCTGAAGACTGCAGACAGCAGGCCTGGTAAGTGTATTTCCAGCGGGGGTAATTAGAGCAGGGTGGAAGTGTTAGAGAAGGGGTGAGAAGTATGGAGTGGGGGGAGGGGTTTTAGAATGTAGATGGACAGGTAAGTTGAGGAGCGGGGTTTAGAGTGGGGGTGAGGAAGTTCATTTAAGAAGTGGGCAGGAGGAGGGTTTAGAGTGGAGGTAGGGTGGTTCAGTTGAGAGGTAGAGGTAAGGGGAGTTTAAAGTGGTTTTGAAAGGAGTGGGGAGAGGGGTTGAGAGTGGGGTAGAGAGGTGGAGAGAAGCGGGGTTTAAAATAGGGTGGGGAGGAGAGGATATCACTACGTGCATGGGGCCTGCACACCTCTGAAGCTGGACTATAAAGTCTAGTTGCGGGGCGTACTCGGCTTCTCTGGCACTAAGGGATGTAAATTATCCTCCCTCCCCCTTTATGACCAACCCAGCTTTCTTGGACACTGGATAGGCTATTCAGTTTCCAGGTTTCCATTCTGGACGATGATGGATTCGCTGAACTATGTCAGACCAACATTGAATCTATTTCTTTAATAAAAAGGTTATTAAGAGCTTGTGTTGGGAAGTGTTTATTTAAATAAAGTGTTTTTTTGTTGTTTCTTCCAGTGTTAGTAGTGGATGTGTCTGGCAGACACCTCTCCATTACTATTGCTCAGGCTTGGCGTCAGCCAGCAGTGTTTTTCATCACCACAAGTCTGACACTAACCCCCTCTCCCTGTTACCGCAGTACTCAACACACCAGTGGTACTGGAAATAGCCGCATTACCGTCACAAGTTAACCATTTATTGTGATGGTCCTCTTCTGGGGCGGCTGTGGGCTAGTATTTTTAGGATGGTAATGGTGCAACAAACATGGACCTTTTCATTCTGATAGTATCAGGCTGCAGCTGTCAGTTTTATCTTGACTGGTGATAAAATATTTTTTTTAATTGTTACTTTTTAGATTTTTCAACAAACACATCATTAAAAAACACACTGAGGGGTTCTCCTCCTTTTTCACATCTAGCCAAAGTAAAACTGACAGCTGCAGGCTAATACTATCAGGATGGGAAGGTTGATGGATTCTGGTCCCTTCTCACCCTAAAAAAATCTGAGTGCAGCTGCCCCAGAAGCAGACTATCATATTAGATGGTCCAATTCTGACGGTAGACTTGCTCTTCTTAGTACTTAGTACCAGCCCTCATTGTCTGTTTTATTAAAGAAACTGATCCAATGCTGGTCCAACATAGTCCAACAAATCAAACATGACAGTACTAAACTCCATCGCCTGCACCAGGGATTTGAATTGTTTTTTTGGGGGAGAACCATTAGACCTTCTTGCCTATGGCACCCAAATGCCTTGTCCTGGCGTATTAGGTACTGAGTTAATATTGAAAGGGACTTAGGGCCACATGTATGAAAACTGTTCAGGTCTAAAATTGACTTTGTTTCCCATAGCAACCAATCAGAGCGCTCTGATTGGTTGCTATGGGAAACAAAGTGAGTTTTAGACCTAGACAGTTTTCATACATGTAGCCCTTAGGCCGTGTTCACACGGCTTATTCCCGACGGATTTGTGCGCCGTATTGAGCGCACAAATCCGCCGTGAATAAGGGGTGGGATGGGGGCGGGGCCGGAGCGCGGCGGGGGCGCCGCTCCCGGCCCCATAGACAATGCATTGTTTACGGCGCGTCTACGGCGTAAATAATGTGCATGTCACTTTCTCCCCCCGCGGCGGATTCGCCGAGCGGGGAGGAGCGACGGATTCCACTGTTCTCAATGAGAGCAGTGGATTACCGTAATTGCTGCCGCGGATTGGCGCCGTACTGAAACGCAAATCCGGCGCGCAGTACGGCGCCAATACACGGCAGAATAAGCCGTGTGAACGAGGCCTTAGTGTCAGCCTTGAGATGACAAAAAACTGACAGCAAGCCTCAGCGACAGCAATGGAGAGAAGTCTGTCAGATACCTCCATTACTAACAATGGAATAAAATAATAAAAAACACAGAAAGAAAGAAAAACTCTAAATAAACGATCCCCGATACCAGCCCTCATTGACTGTTTTATTAAAGAAATGGATCCAAGGCTGATCCAACATAGTCCAACAAATCAAACATAGTCGACAGGAAGCAACCCATAGAAAAATAGAACCCCTACAAAAACATGACAGTACTAAGCTCCATCACCTGCACCAGAGATTTGAATTGTTTTTTTGGAGGAGTGCCATTAGACCTTCTTGCCTATGGCACCCAAATGCCTTGTCCTGGCCCAGATGATGATAAAAAACATGTGCACAGAGTCTTTATGACAGTCAACAAAGGCTGTACTACTCTATTTTAAAGCCTCTCTAATTTGGATGATTCCTATCTGGAAGATAAGAAGCTGATCACAGAGTATCACCCTGCTAGGACTCCAACAATTATTTACAATCTAAGTG
This sequence comes from Phyllomedusa bahiana, assembly GCA_025379985.1. Classification (NCBI taxonomy): domain Eukaryota; kingdom Metazoa; phylum Chordata; class Amphibia; order Anura; family Hylidae; genus Phyllomedusa; species Phyllomedusa bahiana. The sequence goes on along the minus strand of JAODAL010010123.1, from coordinate 102,091 downwards.
AAAACCTGGCAGTGAGCTTTGAGTTTTCCTGCAATGCCACCACATCGGAAATGAAGCATTACATAGTGTACATTTAAATTAATTGGTTGCCTGTGTAATGCAGGACAAGACAGGTTCTCCAGAGTGAGAGATGCTCTTTGTAACTGCTCTTGGTTACTACTCTCCATTCCGACCAAGAGTTGAGGTTCCTTTACATGGCAACCTACTTTACTATCTCTGAATTCCCTAGTAGGATTTATGAAGATTTTTTTAAGGAGCCATACAGTTTCTGTGTGCTCCTGTGTAGACTCTGTTGGGTGCTCCATGTACAGAGCTAGTCTCTTTTTAGAAGCAATTTTATTGTATTAGTATGCTGTTGATGAAATCAGAGTCATACAAAGGTGCAATAGGGTCACATTCACTTCTATATATGTTATATTATGGCTCTGTAAAACTTGGAAGTCATACAGAGCTGTAATAAAGCCATGTGCATAAGGCTAGTAATGTCCTGTCATTATAAAACTAAATATTTGTTACTTCTCAGTGGATATACAGTAGCATGAAAAGTCCTAGGAAATTATAATTATTCTCTTTGTCTATCAATAAAACATATTTTTTATTTTATTGTTACACATGTACTCAATAAAAGTCAATACAAAGTTTAGTGTCAGAAAGAGGAAAGAATATTTTGTAAATTGTTTGCTGGGCGAGCATGCTGTCTAGTTAATATTCGTAGTGAGCTGGATGTTATAGGAAACACAGTGTGGCCTGCAAACATTTTCTTTTTATTCCTTTAGGTCATAAAACACATAATATGCTTTGTATCATCATGGAGGAGATGTATTGCCCACCTTCATAATGTATTTGTTGTCATGATTTACTCTCTACACATGTCATCCTACACTGAGATGGTGCCGGCAACATTCTGTAGTTTCTGCCTGTAGGCAAGATTGATCAGTGGACCCTGGGTAGAACTTTCATCTCTTTGCTTGTCAACCTGATTGATGATAAGGAATTCAGGAGAAATTAATTCATAGTCTGGAAGTCTGAATATAATGCAAAAGATTCTTCTTCAATCTTTAAAAAACGGTCACATTTTGTATGTTTTAGACAGCGTGGAAGCATTTAACCATCAATGTAATAATTTCCTGCTTAAATTATTGGCTAAGGTGGCATGGACATGGTCATCTCTTGGGTATTTGTCCCTTGTGAAATGAATAGAGTAGTGCATACAGGAGACTTGTTTTCTTATGTTTGTTGCACATACATCACTTTGGATCATACACTAAAAATACATAAATTCTTATAATACATTATATACAAACTTATTCATGAAAAAGTGGCCTTCAAAAGACTCAGCCTTAAAGTTACCAGGTAACTTTTCAGGATAAGTTATATGTGTACACTACATGAAGAGCAGCACCATTATAACTTGCATTAATTTGTACACGGTTAATTCTTTTGCAGGCTTTATATCCAATTTTTAGTTACCTAAAAAACAATGGGTGTAGACTAGCTGCCATGATGTCTCCTATTGTTATTCACACACACACATACACACACACACATACGCATGCGTGGTTGGACACACTGGAATTTTGTTTCAGTATATCTTTATTGCACACCCTCAGAAGTATGGATAACACTATAGTGCAGTACTGAGCACTGGTCAGATATAACATTTACTAGAGCTGTCTTTTTTGACTCTGTGTGTCTTGTTCTGTCTCTCTTCAGACACTTCCCCTTTCCATAGACTACTATGAGCAGCATGTAACCTGATGCCTCAATCAGTGGACAGTCCACCATTTACATTAATTGTGTAGCAAATAGGAACCTGTGCTGCTTACATTTCATTATACTGTACAAGAATCATGGGTACCTAATGAAGAATGGAATTTGTGAGCTGTCTGAACGGTGAAGTCAGTAAGTGAGATCAGACCACTGCATCCAATCCCGGTTCAGAAGAAGCAAAAAGAAAACAGAAGACTGGCAGAGTGTGAGGATGGCTGGATCCTGAGGGAGAGGTGATTATAACTTTTTTTTTTTATTTTAAATGGCCAGTAGTAGGATAAAAATAAAAATAAAGCTGACAATTCCTTTAAGGCCAGAAAGCCACCTGCAAAGTCATGTATTCAGAAACTGGTATGGAAACCGTAAATGACGGAAATGTGGTTGGAACATACATGGTGGAAGCAGTCCGAAAATGCCGCAAGAAATGGTACAGAACATTAAAAGCAGATTTGGGGGCAGAGGCTTTCTTAGAGAGAAGGGGAAAAAGAGGGAGCACTACATTAATAGGGGCACAGAAGGTGCACTATTACAGAGAAGGGGGACAGAGGAGACATTATTACTTAATAGAGGCACAGAGGGCATTATCACAGAACATGAACATAAAATAGGCATTATTGCTGGGTATAAAAGATGCACTGTTACCGTGTAGGGCATACAGAGGGGTACTATCACCACCTGGGACACTATAAATAGGGAGTTTGTGTAGAGGTTGGGAAGTTCTTGAAAACGCGAGGAGCTTATGATGTTTGTGTGGTAAATTCTGCAGAGATTGTGGCTAGAAGAAGTCATCATGGTGATCTTGCCCACACAGAGAAAAAACAGGAAAGTGGGCTATTCCAATCAGAAAAGACGTTATCTTCGAGTCCCTCTGTTACGGGTGTCCCTGCGACCTCCGTGTCGGGTCGCAGGCACACCCGCAACGCCGCAGCGTCTCCTGCTGCGGCCGGTGCCCGCAGCCCAGTGCTCGGGTTGCGGACACCCCGGCGGCTCGGGACCCACTTACCTCACCTCGCTTCTGTGTCCATCCCGGCGCGCGCTCCTGCTGTCGGCCGGGAGCGCGTGCGCCCCCTGGTGCGCGCGCGCAGCACTGCAGGGAAATTTAAAGGGACAGCAAGCAGGTGATTGGTCTCACCTGGTGCTGACCCTATTTAAGCTCTGCCCCTTCCTGGGCACATTGCCGAATTGATAGTGCCCTGTCCCTAGAGAGGAACGTTCCAGAGAGTCTTGTTCTGATTACCGTGTACCGTACCTTCTGCCTCCGTCCTTTGATCACAAACCCTTAGCCGCCTGTCCTGACCCTCTGCCTGTCCCGACTACGAAACCACTGCCGCCTGCACTGACCTTCTGCCTGTCCCCGACTACGAGCCTGCTTCACGATTCTGTTCCGCGCAACACCTCGGCTGCCACCGCAAGCAAATCATGTCAGGGGTAGCGACCTGGTAGTAATCCGCCGCAGCAAGTCCATCCCCTCTGCGGCGGGCTCTGGTAAAAACCCGGACCTACTTAGACTCCGCTCCCTGGCGTGGCCCTTAGGGCCATCGCTTGTGGTGGTCCAGAGGATCCACTACCACCTCCGTTAAAAGTTTAATTTCGGCCATGGATCCCGCAAGGTGCCCTGCTGAGCGTCTCTGACATCACCACCACGTGGCCCCAACAGTCGAAGCAGATCGCTCAACAGGCACAGCAGCTCAATCAGCTGTCCTCTATGATGCAGCAGCTCCTCGCTACGCAGCAGCAGCAATCGGCTGCCGTGACGCCTTCTGGGGCAGTCGCTCCGGGGATGTCCCCCGGTCCTAAATCCGGTTGTCTATGCCAACGAAATTTGATGGAGACCCAAAAGCCTGCAGGGGCTTCATCACCCAGTGTTTTCCCTCACGTGGAACTTAGGGCAGGACAATTCCCGTCCGAAAGGTCCAAGGTACCCTTTTGTGGTCAGTCATCTCTCCGGGAAAGCCTGGCCTGGGGGGACCCCCTCTGGGACGAGGCGTTCCGGTCACTGTGATCTAGTGACGTTCCTGCAGGAGTTCCGCAGCGTCTTCGAAGAGCCTGCCCGCGCTTTGTCTGCCGAGACCACATTACTGAATCTCCAGCAAGGGAACTCCTCCGTCGGTGACTATGCCATGCAATTTCGCACACTTGCTTCGGAACTGTCCTGGAATGATGCAGCGTTGTGCGCCACCTTTAAGAAGGGCCTCTCAAGCCAGATTAAGGATGTCCTCTCCACCCGGGACGCTCCATCATCCTTAAGCGAGCTCATCCACCTGGCAAACCGGATTGACATCCGTTTCTCGGAGAGACGTGAGGAGCTCCGCCAAGAGCGTGAACCTATCCGAACCCGTCGTCTACCCCGTATTGCACCGGCGTTCCTTCGGCCTCCACTGTCTCCTTCTCAGCCAACCATGGAAGAGGCAATGCAAGTGGACAGAGCCCACCTGACTCCGCAAGAGTTGACTCGACGACGTGAGGGGAACCTATGCCTCTACTGCGGCAGTTCCGAACATCTCCTCAGGGGTTGCCCACTCTGAACCACAACGTCCGGGAAACGCTCGCACCTAGACTTCGTAGGAGAGGCGTCCCTAGGTGTGAGCAATCCCTCTCCTCGGTTATGATGCCATTTTCTGGTCAAAACCAATTCCGGAGTCTCATTCCAAGTGGCTGCCTTCTTGGATTCTGGATCCGCCGGGAATTTTATGGACGCTGCATTGGTGGCCAAGTATCGTCTCTTGGTGGTCCACTTAGACCAACCCTTGGTCATCGCGTCTGTCTCCGGTGAGCTTCTGAACGACCCCATCATCTTTTGGACAGAACCGGTGGTCCTACAAGTAGGAGCTCTACACAAAGAGAAGATCGCATTCTTCGTGCTACCCCGCTCTTCCTCGGCTGTCCTCCTGGGGCTTCCGTGGCTGCATTGTCACGCCCCTATGCTCGACTGGAAGACGGGTGAAGTCTTGCGTTGGGGTCGAGACTGCCAGTCTCGCTGTCTAGTGGCACCTCGCCGGGTGCACCCTTCTTCTTCTCTTTCAGCTCCCAAATCGCTGTCAGGTCTGCCACAAGCCAACCAGGACTTTCAAGATGTCTTCTCTGAGAAGCAAGCGGAGACTCTTCCTCCACATCGTCCCTATGATTGTCCTATTGACCTGCTGCCTGGGACTAGTCCACCGCGGGGTAGGGTCTACCAGCTCTCTGTACTTGAGACTCAGGCTATGTCGGCCTACATAAAGGAGAATCTTCAGAAAGGCTTCATCCATGAGTCTACTTCCCCAGCGGGTGCCGGGTTCTTCTTTGTGGAGAAGAAGGATGGGTCCCTGCGACCGTGCATTGATTACCGCGGTTTAAACAAGATCACCATTAAGAACCGGTATCCATTGCCATTGATTACTGAACTTTTTGACCGTCTCCGGGGAGCTAAGAGTCTTTTCCAAGCTAGCCCTGGGGGGGGCCTACAACCTCATTCGGACCCGAGAAGGTGACGAGTGGAAGACCGCCTTCAATACTCGTGATGGGCACTTGAGTATCTTGTGATGCTTTCGGCCTATGCAATGCCCAGCAGTCTTCCAGGAGTTTGTTAATGACATTTTCAGGGATCTCCTGTATGTATGAGTAGTTGTCTACTTGGAAGACGTCCTTGTGTTTTCACCTAATCTGAAGGCCCACCAGTCACATGTATGCCAGGTCCTGATACGCCTGCGTGAGAACCACATCTGCGCCAAACTGGAAAAGTGCCAATTCCACAGAACCAGCCTCCCATTCCTCGGGTACATAATCTCGGACAAGGGTTGCAGATGGACCCCGCTAAATGTCGTCCGTCCTCCAAATGGCCTCGACCTGTCGGTCTTCGGGCCATCCAACGTTTTTTGGGTTGCGAACTATTATAGGCAATTCATCCCTCATTTCTCAATGTTGGTTGCTCCAATTGTGGCCCTAACCAGGAAACTTGCCAACCCCCGACTTTGGCCGCCAGCCTCTGAAGAGGCCTTCTCCAAATTAAAGGCCGCCTTCTCTTCAGCTCCGGTTCTATCCCGTCCGGATACCGAGTGCCCTTTCTTCCTGGAGGTCAATGCCTCTTCCGTGGGCGCTGGAGCAGTTCTCACCCAGAAGGGCCCTAAGGGCAAGATTCGGACCTACGGGTTTTTCTCTAAAACCTTTTCACCCGCTGAGAGAAACCATCGGTGATCGGGAGTTACTGGCCATTAAGCTTGCCTTGGAGGAATGGCACCACCTACTGGAGGGTGCTCGACATCCCGTCAACATCTTCACCGATCACAAAAACCTCCTTTACCTCCAAACAGCGCAGCGGCTGAACCCGCGCCAAGCCAGGTGGTCACTGTTTTTTTCACGTTTCAATTTTGTTATACACTTTCGACCAGCAGAGAAGAATGTCAGAGTAGATGCCCTGTCTCGCGCCTCCGATATTAGCGGAGAAGAGGAGGCGAAGCTTCATCATATTGTACCCCCAGAACGTCTGATATCCGTGGCTCCCGCAAATCTCCAGTGCGCACCTCCGGTTAAGACGTATGTGCGCCCTGCACTCCGGAAGAGGGTGCTGAACTGGGGACATTGTTCCCGAATTGCCGGACACCCAGGGGTTCGAAGGTGTCCTCTCTGATTTCCCGTTTTTTTCTGGTGGCGGATCTAGCCCAAAGGACGTGAAGGAATTCGTTGAGGCGTGTACTACTTGTGATCGCAACAAGTCCCCGCGCACCAAACTGATGGGTCTGCTGCAGCCTCTGCCCGTTCCTAACAGTCCTTGGGTCCACATTGCCATGGACTTCATCACCGATCTGCCTCCCTCTGACGGTAATACGATTATCTGGGTGGTCACTGACCAAAATGGCACACTTCATTCCCTTGCCCGGTCTCCCTTCTGCTCCTCGACTTGCCCAGCTATTTTTTAAACATATCTTCCGTCTACATGGACTCCCCCTCCACATTGTCTCGGATCGGGGAGTACAATTTGTGTCAAGATTTTGGCGAGGCCTCTGTTCTCTCCTACAAGTGGGTCTGGACTTCTCTTCCACGTACCACCCGAAATCAAATGGACAAGTGGAGAGAGTGAACCAAGTCTTGGGTACCTATCTCCGCCACTTCGTATCCGCAAGACAAGATGATTGGTCTGGTCTGCTGCCATGAGCGGAGTTTTCTTATAATTCTCTGGACTCTGATTCCGCTGGGGTGTCCCCTTCTTCATAGTTTTCGGTCGCATCCCGCCCACCCCCTTTCCCCTGCCCCCTGCCTCCTCCGATGTTCCTGCGGTGGATAGTCTGGTCCGCGACCTATCTGCCGTTGGGAAGGAGACGCGCCAATCCCTGCTCCAGGCCTCGGCCCGTATGAAGGTCCAAGCGGACAAGAAAAGAAGACCCCCTCCTTCCATTGCTCTGGGGGATAAGGTTTGGCTGTCTGCCAGGTATGTCTGCTTTAAAATCCCCAGCTACAAGCTGGGTCCCCGGTTTTTTAGGTCCCTTTGAAATTCTCAGGCGCATCAATCCAGTGGCCTACAAGCTCCGGCTCCCTCTGACCATGGCATCCCAAACTCCTTCCTTTTCTCCCTACTGAAACGGTCATCCGTAACCGATTCTCTTGGCCTGTGGTTCCCCCCGTCTCCAGTAGCTGACTCCACCAATGTTTTTGCTGTCAAAGAAATTTTGGCCATGAAGACGGTTAGGGGGAGACAATTTTTTTTGGTCGACTGGAAGGGGTTTGGGCTGGAGGAAAGGTCGTGGGAGCCTGAGGAGAACATCCTGGATTGGGGTCTCTTGTCTAGGTTTATGCGGGCCAGAAAGAGGGGGAGGCCAAAGGGGGGGAGAGGGTACTGTTACGGGTGTCCCTGCGACCCCCGTGTCGGGTCGCAGGCACACCCGCAACGCCGCAGTGTCTCCTGCTGCGGCCCGTGCCGCAGCCAAGCGCTCAGGCTGCAGACACCCCGGCGGCTCGGGATCCCACTTACCTCGCCTCACTCCTGTTTCCGTCCCGGCACTGCAGGGAAATTTAAAGGGACAGCACGCAGGTGATTGGTCTCACCTGGTGCTGACCCTATTTAAGCTCTGCCCCTTCCTGGGCACATTGCCGAATCGATAGTGCCCTGTGCCTAGAGAGGAAGCGTTCCAGAGAGTCTTGTTCTGATTACCGTGTACCATACCTTCTGTCTCCGTCCTTTGACCACGAACCTTAGTCGCCTGTCCTGACCCTCTTCCTGTCCCCGACTACGAACCACTGCCGCCTGCACTGACCTTCTGCTTGTCCCCGACTACGAGCCTGCTTCACGATTCTGTACCGCGCAACACCTCGGCTGCCACCGCAAGCAAGTCACGTCAGGGTTAGCGACCTGGTAGTAATCCGCCGCAGCAAGTCCATCCCACTTTGCGGCGGGTTCAGGTGAAAACCGGACCTACTTAGACTCCGCTCCCTGGCGTGGCTTACGCCATCGCTTGTGGTGGTCCAGAGGATCCACTACCACCTCCGTTACACCCTCAATGTAATTGTTTATTTTGCTTCTGTGTTGGATCAGTGCTGTATCCATTGCCAGGTAATGATGACTTAATCTGGTAAATCTTGAAACTCCAGCATTCCACATTAAACATTAAAAAAATCCACATTTATTTATATGATCCAATACAAACATCCCGCGCATGTTGAAAATGACCCAGCACAGTGTCCACTTCATAGGCGATAAGAAACAAAGCATTGTCTTCTTCATCTCTGATCCACTAAGTAGTGGCCGCTGTGCTGTGTCGCTTCCAATATGCGTGTGATGTTATTATTGGATCATAAAAGTGTAGTTTTTTAATGTTTAATGGGGAACGCTGGAGTTTCAAGATTTACTGCTACCATTATACTACATGGAGTCTCTCTGACCATAACATACATTCCCGGTGAGCTGGCTGTCTTCATGTTTATATCTATTATTCAGTCTGAATTGGCATCTTTGCATCTGACCACTGTGGGCAACATGCATGAATCCTGGCTCTGACAGGACAGTTCTTAATAGCTGTAAGGTAGTATATAATGTGCCGGAATGTATGAACCAGTTCTTCTACAGGTCAGACATACAGGTGCAGTCTAGTGCCAATACATCAATACATCTTTAACCTTGTCTGGCTGTTCTAACTAAATTTTTCATCAAAGAATCATAAATGTGTCTACTTTTATGAATGTGGTGCAACGCGCCCCCAGAACACCCCAAATTTTTGGCACATTACAAAGGGACTTATCGTGCCAAAGTTTGGAGTACGCCTGTTCATACATACTTTTTGGCTCAAAGTACACGAGAAAACTGGTGCAGCCCTGTTCATATATGTCACCCTATGTGTTCACTGTATAGTGGTATTATGGTGTTATAGTGGCTGCACTAGTATAGTGGTAGTTCACCCTTCAAGACTATAAAAGTGACTATACTCCTGTCCCTGACTGTGATTGGGAGTTTATATGCACCATTTATATTTCCTTCCTCGTGTTGTTATTTTGCATAGTGTTGAGGTGTGTGACCTAGCAATACAATATTCTCTATTGCGCATATTCGATATTGCTATTTTCTATGCAATATGGGTGAGGGTAGGTATCTTATGTGGATTTTTGTGCCAAGGCCAGAAGGCGGTGGGTTGGTGGTATACTTCTTAGTTAGCTTTCAGATATTTTATAAACGTTTAATTAAAAAGTACAATATAAATGTCAATGAATAAATATAACACAGCAGAAAGCTTTACCGCTGTGCAAGTCCTTAGTTATTGGAGACATTTATCACAAGCCGGGTAACGGTTTTATAAATGTGCTCCAGGCATCTCTCATATTAATACCATTTTGTCCACCACGCCAGGACTTGTGCCTACAATCGGATTGATATATCTACCCTTCCTGTCATTCACACAATAGGCTAAGTAACAGGGTCTGCCCCTTTGTGTCCATAAAAATGATCTATAAAATCTATTGTGCTTGAATTGAAATTAGGACAATAAACATAGCTGAGCACAGTGAGGAGTATTATAAATTTGGATTTTATGCACGTAGATTCGTCTCTATAGATGACTGAAGACAATTGATAACGATGAAAGTAAAGGCCATTTAAATAACAAGTTAAGTGTATTGTAAGCTTGTGACATAGTAATATTTTTTGCCATAGTTTCCCAGGAGTGCAGTGCAGTGGCCCATGGGGCATACTAATAAATTATCACAGTCATTATGATTGCTCATTACTACAGATATTACCTCTCAAACATCCTTCATTGGTTTATCAGTGAAATATATTCTGCAGAAGCTAAATACTATAAAGAGCATAATGTCATTACAATATGTGCCTGTAGAAAATAAATGGTCTACTCCTGTGTATTCATAAAGCACAATGCTGGGAGCAGATGTAACACGGAGCGTCATGCTCCATAGATCTTTCCTGGGGCTCTTGTTTCTCATTATCACAATCCGACTTCTTTCTCATTCAGTTCAGAAGCGAACCTAGCCATAGATCTATCAGAAGATGTATAACATCGCAGCAGTTAAAGGTCATCTATATTGTAATATAGGACATTAGTGTGCTGTAAAAATGGAAACCTTTAAGTGGCATCTCTTTACTATGAAAATTTTCTATGATAGAATTCAACCAATGGGAAAATATGTCATTATGTGTCATGCTAGGTTGCATTCTTAAAGGCAAACCCAACATTTATTGATGCTTAGTAAGAGAGGTGAAGATTTTTCCTAGGGGTAGTTGCAGGGTATATACCCTGTTTCCCCGAAAATAAGACAGTGTCTTATATTAATTTTTGCTCCTATAGACGAGCTAAGACTTATTTTTAGGGAATTTTTTATTTCTATGAACAATAATTCACATTTATTGTTGAACAAAACATCAACATGTATTAATATACTGTAGTGATTTCATCACAAACATCAGCATAAGCCGCCAAACTCTGAATTGCATAAAAAAATGCACTATGTCTTATTTTCGGGGGTGTCTTACTTTCAGGGAAACAGTGTAGTATACGCACCGCAAGGATAAAGGCAGGTAAGAGAGAATTTGTTACAGCATAAGGTTATTGACAGGAAGTTGGAGAAGAGTCCAAGCATTACCTACTCTACCAATTATAGTCCGCAGGTTCATAATATAGTCACAATAATAAGGAGACACCTACCGCTGCTCTATGTAAATAGCTATATGCAACAACTTCTACAAAATAACATCAGATTTGTTCCAAGAAAGGCCCCGACCATAGGTTCTTTGCTGTCACCCAGCATGGTCAGTAGGGCAGGAATGGGCAGTGATTCATGGCTAAGTGTTAAAGGGTTTTATAATATGGACACGTTAAGTGCACAGCATGTCAATATACAACTAGAGTTCAACTAATGGGTTACAGTTAAGATGTATCTAATAAAAAACTATATAAATTGTAATAAATATATAATTTATCTGTTTAATTGTAACATGTGCCGGATACAATATGTCGGCTGTACAACAGGACCATTTATGGAGCGCATTATAAGACACTTGTCGGATTCTTTGAGAATGGATAGTTTCAAGTCCTCTACAGTGTCTAGATCTTTTCAGGAGGTTCCTACTGGCAATATCATGTCCTTTTCGTTTATTGGCATAGAAAGGTGGTACGGGGAGACCTACGTAGGAAACTTTTAGAAAGTATATCAAGATGGATATTTGACTTAGGAAAAAGAAGTCCCCTGGGACTAAATATAAAAGATGACATCTACCAGTACTAGTTGCTTTCTATTTAATGACATTGGTTTAATGAGATCACTAAGTAGGTTTTGAATTGGTGAATAAGAAAAGATTCTTGTTGGTGGTAGAGAGCATGTGATTAGAGGAGGAGTTTTAAAATGGTTTTGTTAGTTTTAGCAGACAGGCTATGTTCAATGACTATGGCGTCCGAAACGCGTCAGCTTACTACTAACGCATCACTCAAGATATAGTGCTGTATTGCATATGTTGTGTACGATGGAATATTTTAGTTGATACTAACAAAGATGATGGTTTTTTATTGAATACCTTTCTGGACTGGAAACTGGATTTTTTCTGTTGATTTTGCTTCACTTCAAGAGTCGGCTCTGGGCCAAGATTGAGATTGGGTGAGCTGATCAACATTACTTTTTCTTTAGTTGCAGGATAATCACATATCATAGGAATATTTTTTTTACTCTATGCAATTATTTAATCCTTTGCTGAATTTATAAGTTTGCCTGTAAGGGTTAGTGGAAGTGGATCCTCTGGACCACCACAAGCGATGGTATAAGCCACGCTAGGGAGCGAAATCTTAGTAGGTCCGGTTTTCACCAGAGCCCGCCGCGAGGGGAGATGGACTTGCTGCGGCGGATTGCGACCATGTCGCTACCCCTGACGGGACGTGCTGGCGGTGGCAGCCGAGGTGTTGCGAGGTACAGAATCGTGAAGCAGGCTCGTAATCGGGGACAGGCAGAAGGTCAGGACAGGTGGCAATGGTTCGTAGTCGGGGACAGGCAGAAAGTCAGGACAGGCAGCAATGGTTCGTGGACAAGGGATGGAGGCAGTAGGTATGGTGCACAGTAGGCAAACAAGATAATCGGGAACGCTTCCTCTCAAGACACAGGGCACTATCGATTCAGCAAGGTGCTAAGGAAGAGACAGGGCTAAAATAGGGACAGCGCACGGTCAGACCAATCACCGTTGCGCTGACCCTATAAATTTGCCTGTAATACCGCGAGCGTGCACCCGGCCGGCAGCAGGAGCGCGTGCCGGGACAAGAACAGGAGCGTGGCGATGTAAGTGGATGTCAGAGCTGCGGGCGCACCGGGCTGCGGTGCCGGCCGCAGCTGGGGACGCTGCGGAGTTGCGGCTGTGCCTGCAACCCAACACGGGGGTCGCAGGGACACCCGTAACATTGCCCACTGACAAAGACATGAACAGTCTATACTTTTAAGGGTAGGTTAAATTTAACATTTTATAAACTATATAAATTTATTTGCATTTTGCAGTGAGAAATAAGGATTTGATCCCTCTTGCAAACAAGACTTAATACTTAGTGGCAAAACCCTTGTTGGCAAGCACAGAAGTCAGATGTTTTTTGTAGTTGATGATGAGGTTTGCGCGCATGTCAGGAGGAATTTTTGTCCGCTGCTCTTTGCAGATTATCTCTACATCATTAAGATTTTGAGGCTGTTGCTTGGCAACTCAGCGCTTCAACTGCCTCCATAAGTTTTCTATGGGATTAAGGTCTGGAGACTGGCTAGGCCTCTCCATGCCCTTAATGTGCTTCTTTTTGAGCCACTCCTTTACTGCCTTGGCTGTATGTTTTGGGTCATTGACTTGCTGGAAGACCCAGCCACGACCCAATTTTAATGTCCTGGCAGAGGAAAAGAGGTTGTCACTCAGGATGTTATGGTACATGGCTCCATCCATTCTCCCATTGATACAGTGAAGTAGTTATGTGCCCTTAGCAGAGAAACACCCCCAAACCATAATGTTTCCACCTCCATGCTTGACAGTGGGGAAAGTGTTCTTTGGGTCATCGGCAGCATTTCTCTTCCTCCAAACATGGTGAGTTGAGTTAATGACAAAGAGCTCAGTTTTTGTCTCATCTTAACACAGCACCTTCTCCCAATCACTCTCAGAATCATCCAGGTGTTCATTGGCAAACTTCAGATGGGCCTACACATATGCCTTCTTGAGCAGGGGGACCTTGCGGGCCCTGCAGGATTTTAAACCATTACGGTGTAATGTGTTACCAATGGTTTTCTTGGTGACTGTGGTCCCAGCTGCTTTGAGATCATTAACAGGTTCCCCCCCGTGTAGTTTTAGGCTGAACTCTCACCTTCCTCATGATCAAGGATACCCCACGAGGTGAGATTTTGCATGGTGCCCCAGATCAATGTCAATTGACAGTCATTTTGTATTTCTTCCATTTTCTTACTATTGCACCAACAGTTGTCTCCTTCTCACCCATCGTCTTACTTATTGTTTTGTAGCCCATTCCAGCTTTGTGCAGGTCTATGATCTTGTCCCTGACATCCTTAGAAAGCTCTTTGGTCTTGCCCATGTTGTAGAGGTTAGAGTCTGACTAATTGAGTCTGCGGACAGAAGTCTTTTATAAAGATTTTAAGCTCTTGCAAGCAGGGCCCTCACCTTGTGTCTCATCTGTAAGTAGCTTTTCAATGTATAATATCTGTCTTTTTGTCTGTACCTATACCCTATAAATTGTAAAGTGCTGCGGAATATGTTGGCGCTATATAAATAAAGGTTATTACTATTAAAGGTGACTATTTAAGACAGCTGTCTTTAATGTAGGTAACGGGGTGATTAGGAACGTCTAACTGGTCTGTATGAGCCAGAACTCTTAATGGTTGGTAGGGATCAAATACTCATTTCTCTGAGTTAAATGCTTATAAATTTATATAATTTATTCACTGAGATTTTCTGGATTTTATTTTGGATATTCTATCTCTCAATGTTAAAATTAACCTACCCGTAAAATTATAGACTGTTCATGTCTTTGTCAGAGGGCAAACTTGCAAAATCACCAAGGGATCAAATAATTATTTCCTTCACTGTATATGCAGCTCAATGATTTAAGACACTTTAGTCACCACAAGCATAGTCTGCCTGGCATACCTAGTCCACTTAAGTGAGACATGGCTGTCATATTTGCTTCAAAGTTGCAGCAGAAAAGAACTAGGGGCTTAACTAGAATTTACAGGGTCCTATAGAAAAATGAGATGCCCTCCTCCCCCCTCCACATACCTCATGATAGACAACTGAAACATCAGGAGAAGTAGTAGTAATTAAAGGTAGAAATAATAGCACCATAGTAGAACTTGCTTAGGAGTGGTAAGATACCTTATAGTCACAAGTCCCTACAACATTGTACAATTTTCTTGCAATTCAGTAAAAGGGGTTGTCCATGTCCTAACAAAAACTGATATTATTCTTCTAGGGCCAAATAAAAAAACAACGACCTAAATTTACCTTTGCTCGGTCTTCGGTTCCACAACTGTGTCTCTCTCGTCTTCTGTTTAAAGTCTGTAACTCCCAAACTGTGATGTAAATAAGTGGTACGTGACCGCTACAGCGTTGACTTACCCAGAAGCATTATATTATTTTTCTTGGGATATGGACAAGCCCTTTAAATGTAGAAAGTCCACAGTACAAGAGGACTTAATGAAAATTCAGGAATTATTTCATTTTCAATTCCAGTGGAATATGATGGCTGACAAATACTAAGGGCGACATGTATGAATTCGAATGCGTACTTTTTTTTTACTTGGCGCCGACACTCCAGTTCTAAATAGATATAGAAGAGTGTAGAATACGACAGTGTGAAGATTTTTGGCGCATTACATAGAGCTTAATGCGCCAAACTTTGTATGGGCATTGAGTGTAATGCGCCAAATTTGGCGCATTACACTCTATGTAATGCGCCAAAAATCTGTCGTATTCTACACTCTCAGAATCTCATAATCCAAGCATTGAAACATTAACGGGAGACATGTATGAATTCGCATGCGTACTTTTTTTTTTACTTGCCGCCGAAACCACAGTTCTAAATAGATATAGAAGAGTGTAGAATACGACATATTTTTGGCGCATTACATAGAGCTTAGTGCGCCAAGTGTGGCGCATTACACTCTATGCCCATACAAAGTTTGGCGCATTAAGCTCTATGTAATGCGCCAAAAATCTTCATACTGTCGTATTCTACACTCTTCTATATCTATATATATATAAAAGAAAGAGAGAAAGCAACCAGGCGCACAAAAGTAAAATACGTTAGAGATAATGTGTTCGTGCAAAATTGCAGTTTGCTCACCTCTAGGAGTAGTGCAATAGAATCCGAGGCACAACTCCAATCGCTTGATAGCTCCAACGTATAGTTGGGGTAGTACGGCTGCCTGGCATCCTGAGTCCCACGTGTAGTACAACTATCGTGGCATTAAATAGAATAAAACAAAAAGAAGGGACTGCGGCGCACGTACTATAAAAAGGGGATGCCGGAAAGTGGAGGTTTACTACAACTCCAGTTTATTAAATGAGACTGACAGTCTCAAATAAAAGAACATAAAAGTAAGAAGCCCGACGCGTTTCGCGTGGTAAACCCACGCTTCCTCAGGGGTCTCTTCTATATCTATTTAGAACTGGAGTGTCGGCGCCAAGTAAAAAAAAAGTACGCATTCGAATTCATACATGTCGCCCTAAGTTTCAACTCAGTCTGGACCTTAGTCATGCAACTCACTTCGATATTTAGGTAGAAGGAGCCTGTTTAGAAGCAGCATGAATAATAGCTGGCAGAAGGTACTTTCGATGTCTCCAGCTCTCACCAAGTCAGGCAGCCTGAACAGTTTAGGCATTAATCATGGTGTTTCTACCAAGACTTCTTACATAGTTACTTAGAGTGGTGGAAGGGGAAGATGTAGTTGAAGTGAGGGGTAGAGGAAATTTTCAAGCTTGGTTTCCCCTACTGATAAAGACTTTGAACCCCATAAGCAAGAACCAATCTGCCCTAAAGGTATATGTCATTCCTGATCCCAAAATTGCCATCAGACTGGATATAGAAGTTTTATACAGCCCCATATATATTAATATTATTTAGTAGTAAATCGTTATCTAAGCCTTTCTTGAAGCCCTCATTTTCCCTTACTGTGACCAGCTCCTCAGGTGGCTATTCCACAGATTTACAGTTCTCATGGTGAAGAAGGCTTCTCTCTTCTGGAGATTGAATCCTTTTTTCTCCACTTGTCGTTTGAGGGGGTTTTACATGAAATAACTTTTCCCCATACTTTTTGTAGGGGCCATTTATATACTTTTTTAATTAAATAATAAGGTTTATTGAGAGAAATTGTATGCATGGAGTACAGAAACAAATAAAAATATTAAATACAGTACATATTGCAGCTTTATGAAATCAAGATACATAAAAAGACTAACATCCTAAAATATATTGCAATGAGAAATTAATTGACCAATTTATAAGTATATCTGTCTGCAGAAGTACATCCACAAATTAGAAAATACAGTAAAATTATTAACTCTCAAGACTGAAAAGAGAAAGCACTAGCAACAACAGCTTTGAAATAAGCCCATTACCTAAACCATTAACACAGATTCAAACATATCCACCAGTCTGGAAAATGAGGACTAAGAAGCAAACCGGAATCCAGGACCATTAACTATAATAATGCGATAAATATACAAAATTAGATGAAATGCTAATACCTATTAGGAGGAAGAGGTGGAATCAAATTTAAGATTTGGTTGAGGAGAGACCATAGCTTGGGATTGTATGCAACCCTACCATATGTTAGAAAAGTTATTGAGGCAATTGTATATGTAACCATTTCTTCAGGAGTAAGGTGGAATAAAGTGTGTTCAGCCATTCCACATAAGATGGAGCTTTATGAGCTAGCCAATATTTGGCAATCAATTTTTTGGCGTAATAAAACGCTTCAATGAAAAAGGTGTAAGAGTACCTAGATTTACAGGATTCCAGGTCAGGCAGGTATAGACACATTTTAGGGTACAGAGGGACAGGAAGCCCATTAAGTCATTCAGAAATTTCATAACCTGTTCCCAGAAACCCTATAATTAGGGGCAGCTCCAGAATAGAAAAAGGTCCCAGAGGCATCATGACATTTTGGCATTCGTCAAGAAGACAAATGTGCCTTGTGAAGCATTTACAATTGTTTTAATCTTTCGTTGTGATTTGGGGAGACCAATTAAGAGGATGAAAGGATCCTGAACCATTCTTCTTCTTCTTGCCTATGAGGGGAGGATAATATAAGTTCTGGAAAGGGGAATTCTTGCATACTCAGACCATTCGGGTCAAATTGGGTCTGAAAGGCATGTTTGACTCTAAAGTAAGTGAATATTTGGGAAGATTCTAACCCAAACTCCGTTTGCAAATCCGGGAAAGAGTTAAACCCATTTTTACCAACAATGAGTGAAAGGATACTAGAGGACAGTTCTATAAATTTCAGAAGAACCTTACATAACCAAATATAGGCATATATAGGTCAAATTCATCTTTACAGGCCAACTTCTGAACTCTATGCCACACCAGGAGAGCTTGTCTAAAGATAGGGTGATTCTTAAGATTTAGACCTATGCAGGAGAGTCCACAGAAAAGAAGATATAAAGGATGAGAATATCAGCAATTAAAGGGGGAAATAATTAAGGTTTGCACCCATTCGCGTTCCTCCCAATAACATCTGGGGAGATGCATAAGTTGGCTATCACGATAATAATTATTTAAATCCAGAAAAGACACTACCATCAGACCAGGAACTAACTAAATATTTGGCAGCAACCTGCGCCCTATGGTTGTGCCAAATAAAGGACACCAAAACCCCTCTCAATTTATCTAGTAAGGCTACAGGGATATATATGGGGGAATGTTGAAGAATGTACAGGATTTTAGGCATTAAGGTAGTAGTGGCAGAGACACCTAAGGATAGTAAATGGGATTTCGACCAATTAATGGTCCGATCTGCTCCCGAATTCAGCAAAAAACGGACAGAATGGCTGATATTTCATGGACTTGTTAAATAAACTTGTCATCTGCATACATGCTCACCATTTCATGTAGTGAAGCTGTATGCATTCCTTTAATTTTATGGTCTTAGTTTTGCCGCTAAGGGTTTCACTAACAAACAGGAGTGGAGAAAGGGGGCAGCTTTGCCTGATCCCCCGAAACAAGGAAAAACGCTCAGATAGTCAACCATTGACCAGTACACTTGAACATGGATCGAAATATAGCTGTTTAACCCATTTGCAGAAAGAGGTGCCAAAGCCAAATTTCAATAATGTAGCCAAAAGAAAATCCCACTCAATCAAATGCTTTGGTGGCATCAAGCAAGACTACCACCCAATCCCCCACCTCCCCTTGAATGGCCTGAATGTTGGTGTACAGTCTCCTGATATTAAAGGCAGTTGATTTTCCAGGCATAAAACCCATGGCCATTTATATACTTAAAGAAATTAATCATGTCTATGTCTTTTCTCACAACTAAATAAGTTTAATTATTTTAACCTCTCCTCATAACTAAGATGATCCATTCCTCTTATAAGTTTGGTTGCTCGTCTTTGCACTCTCTCTAGCGCCATTACATCTTTCCTTAAACTGAAGCGCAAAACTGAGGAGCATATTCCAAGTGGCGCTACCCAATGCTTTATATAGCAGTAATATTACATCCCTGTCCTCCGGGTCCATACCTCTTTTAATAAATGTCAATATCCTGCTGGCCTTAGAGGCAGCTGATTGATATTGCATGCTGTTCTGTAGTCTATGATCTACAAGTACACCCAAATCTCAACAAGCAATTCCCCAAATTTTCACCCCCTAGAATATATGTTGCATACAGATTATTAGTACCGAGATGCAAAACTTTACATTTATCCAAATTGAACCTCAGTTGCCAAGTGGATGCCCAAACACTCAATTTGTCCAGGTCTACTTCAGAGAAAGGGAATATCTCTCCTTGGTGAGAGCACCTTATAGGTGTGTGGAGTTTTGAGATTGTCTTTTTGCCCTCCACTAAGCGATACTAGCCAAGCCAGTATCACCAATCTGCATATAGCTGTTTCAGGGTTTTTTCCCCTCATCAGTGTAGAGCAGAGTGTACTGGCTTACTGAGTGGGAGGCAATGAGGGGCTCATCCAATCCAATAGAGGGCACTTGAGCTTCTCAGCTCCTTTCCCATAATGCCTTGTGATATGCATATGCTTAGTGGAGGGCAAAAAGGCAATCTCAAAACTCCACACACCTATATGTTGCTCTCCCCAAGGAGAGATATTCCCTTTTCTGAGCCACTCAGCCATCCAATACACTCTGCTCTGCACTGATGAGTGGCAAAACCCCCAAACAGCCGATGCAGATGAGTGATACTGACTTGGCTAATATCCCTTTTGCTTCTTAAAGATTCAGTGAGTCAGAAGCAAATTGGGAATTTATTACATCCAATAGAGAGTGCTTGAGAATCTCTGCTCCTTTCCCATAATGTCTTGTGATATCCAGGTCTGCTTGTAAGATATGAACATTTTCCATAGATTGCACTACATTACATAACTTGGTATCAACTGCAAAATAGAAACAGTGCTATTAATACCTGCCTCTATATCATTAATAAATAGATTGAATCAAAGGGGCCTCAGTACTGAGCCTTGGAGTATACCACTTGTAACCGGGGACCATTCAGAGTAGGAATCCTTGCCACCACCCTTTGAGTACAATCTTTAATTCATCCAATAAGAGCTTATGGTGAACAGCGTGACTTTGCAAAGTCTAAAAACACTATGGGCGACATATATGAACGGGGCTGTGCCAGTTTTCTGGTGTACTTTGAGCCACAAAGAATGTATGAACAGGCGCACTCCAACCTTTGGCATGATAAGTCCCTTTTTAATGTGCCAAAGATGCTTTTTAATGCCCCAAACGTTAGGGGTATGTCACATCACATTCATAGAATTAGACACATTTATGATTCTTTAATGCCAAACATAGGCGCAGTACATTTATAACAGCCAGACCAGGTAAATGGTGGTCTGCCTGAGCAAGACTTGTCGTATTGGCACTACAATGCGTCTGTATGTAGGACCTGCAGAAGAATAGGTTATACATTCTCACACATTCTGCACTACCTTAAAGCTATTTAGAACTGGCCTGTTAGCACCAACGATCATATATGTCGCCCTATAGCCACAGCCGCCCACTACCCATACTTCTACTCACCTCTTCATAAAAACAAATCAGGTTGGTCCGATAACTTCTGTCCTTGGTAAAACCACGCTGGCAATCTCTATAATATTATGAGCCCCTCAAATAGTTTTTCCACAATAGACATTAAACCTATAATTTCCTGGGCATGAGCTAAAACCCTTTTTAAAAATGGGAACCACATTTGCCTTGCACTAGTCTCCTGGCACTATACCAGTCACCAGAGAATCTCTAAATATCACGTACAGGGACACAGAGATAAAAAAGCTGCGCTCATTAAGAACTCTTTGGTATAAGCCATCTGTGCCTTGAGCATTGTTAACATTAAGTTTAATTAATTTAGATTGGACCATTTCTACATAAAGCCAATTAATTATATCAGTTGGTGAATTAAAAGGTACAAGCACCACCTACATCAGCACTGGTGCCGCCTATATCAGCACTGGCACAACCTATATCAGCACTGGCACTGCCTACATCAGCACTGGCATCGCCTACATCAGCATTGGTACCACCTACATCAGCACTGGTGCCACCTACATCAGCACTGGCACCGCCTTCTTCCTACATTTCACAGTGACTTGCATGACTAAGGTGTGAACTGGACCAAAAGGTCGCTTGTATTCCACTCAGCCTTTACTTTGGTATGGTAATTCAAATAATTCCTGAACTTGCATAATGTCCCCATCGCACAGAGTGCCGAACATTGCTTCTGGGTTCAAGACTTGCATCTGAGTGGGTACCCTTAACCTCTGGCTCCCAAAGCAGTTTCTGCGGCTGCTACAGTTATAGTTATGCCTATGGAGCAATCACTTGCCACTATTTATATCTTATGATTTAACAAAATATCTTATCCGGTCTAGTTAACAATGTGTCTTGTGAGTGATGAACAACAAAGACTACAATAAATATTGAGAAAATCTGTCCCTGTTTGGTTTGGCATAGGTATGCATTTGACCAACCGTGAAAAAATTTGTGTTTGGGATTTCCAAATATTTTCTGTAGCTCTTACCCTACTGCTACTGCTTCCTATATCCCTAAGCCTACATCTAAATTGGAGTAAATTTTAGCATGTTTAAGAGTTTTTAATTTTTTCTGCAGCTCTTCAGGGGCTCATGGCATTACATTACCATGTTCTTATCCTGCTTATTTTCAAAGATACAGCAGGTTACCATTCCTGATTGTTTACAGAAGGTTTTCTAGATTACTGACCATCTCTCTGCTCTAGATGTGGCCAGGCTTGCGGGAAGGGGCTGGGTGGCTGAGTTCACGGCA
Organism: Phyllomedusa bahiana; assembly: GCA_025379985.1. NCBI lineage: Eukaryota > Metazoa > Chordata > Amphibia > Anura > Hylidae > Phyllomedusa > Phyllomedusa bahiana. Next base: position 80,372 of record JAODAL010010123.1, on the reverse strand, counting down.
TCGTACCTCTCAGTCTCCAGCTCTTTTCTTTGTGTTAAAGGGAGAGCTAAAGGGAGAGCTAATTAGTCTTGTGCTGTCCTGTCAGCGCTGCAGAGCACATAGATGCAGTAGCTTCACACTGTCCTAATGCTTAGTAGTTTCCATAGGAGCGTCATAAGCGTACACAATCAGGCCAGTGGCGGGATGAAGTCACCACAACACTGCTGACCTGAACTTTCAGTCAGCAAAGCCTGTACCATCCATAGAGCACAGAAGTCAAAGCAGGAACTGAAAGCGCAGCGATTTGGAGGGGTGGGTGTGGAGGAAGAAGAATTCAAAGAAATAAAAAACTCTTTAACACCAAGTTTATGAATTAGCCCTTTTTTATCAGTATTATCAAGTGTAATATCAATTACGTTTGAATACTTTATCGACCGACATTTAACAAATGCAATATTTATATCACAGGAGGAATTATGTTATTAAGATAATATTTTCATATTTTATTCTTAAATTTGCAGAAACTAATGAAGTGAATCCATAAAACCGTTTGCAATATGCAAGTCTGGCCAGAAGCATAAGAGGTGTCTGGCCAGAGAAAGCAGTATGTGGTTTAAAATAAAAAGATTTGGTTGGATGCTTAGACTTAACAGAATTTCACAGAAGCTTACATTGCTGGGAAACAGCTTTGCAGAAATAGCAACATCTAAAAGGCCTATGTGACTGACAGCTTGGTCTTGGATATGCAGATGTATTTGTGAGATAACCGAAAACTATATTTGATACTTAGTCGTGGATCTGAGCATTGCAGCATTGGGTAAATCATCTCTAAAGAGCAATGTACAGTAGTGAAATGTGTTAGTGGGTGTCCTATGCTCCCTTTGTGCAGAACTGTAAAAATGGGCATAGTGCAGTGATGTATTTCTCCAGTTTTGCATTTGCCACCAAGTCCCCACTTTTTAACTTATAAATCAAAACAACCACAAGAAAAACCATATATGGTAAGAACTGACCACAGTGTTTAGTGAGGGCAACTTATAACAGAGTTTGACATTCAACTAAAACCAAGTTAAACTTTAATAAGATCCATAACATTTCTGAACAATACTTGTACTTTATTTTTTAGCCAAAACTCTAGAAATAAGTCCACCCAGTTAGAACTTCAACAACCTCCTTCAATAAATTTCCATGACAAGGAAGAGTGGTTCGCTAATCCTCTATTTGGTAAGGCTGCAACTACCAACCTGACACCATTGGCTCCTTATAATGGCGCCGAACAAGCAATTGCAGCCTACTTCCAAACAGCATCCGGCTTGTTGGGTCCCAAGAATATCCAGGAACTTCCAGGGCTAGCACCTACTTGTTCACATGTACAACATAAACCTAGGAAGGGGATCAAGGAAAGACATTTTGAGGGAGGAGGGACATAGAAATGATAGGAGGGAGCACCTCCTCCTATTTATATTGGCTCTTTATGAGTTGGGGCAGGATTATATTGCATTACATACATTTGTTAATGATATTAGGTGATTAGAAGTAAGTGTCCAATGATTACTTCCTTGGAGTGGAACAAAAACGCCAGTTTTTTGGTCTATTTTGTACCAAAACCACTTTTGACGCCATATTCTTGTTGTAAATTAACTGTCGTACACCAAAACTAAGCGCATTATATGCCAGGCACAACACTTTGTAATGCGCCTAAATATGGTGCACTGTGCGCCCCTGTCATGCAATGCGTCTATTGAGGCACATTACATATATTATGTGCCTCCGTCGGGCAATGCGCTGCGATAGGCGCAGTATATATGCTACCAATGATATGCTATGCGCCGCGAGTTGTGCAATGCACCTTATTTGGTGCAATGCACCTTTTTTGATGCGATGCGCCTTTTTCGGTGCAATGCACCTTTTTATGTGCATTAAGGTATACCTGACGCCAGTTTTTCAAAAGTATCGGACTTTCAGGCGCACTTTACACTGATTTAATGCGCCTAAAACTGGCATGGATACGCCACTTTTCGGACACGTCACCCTTAAACTTTACTGTACTGCACTACCAGAAAATTTAGTTGTTCTTGGTTTCTTTTTAACAAAATCAAGTTTATTGCAGAAAATATGAGAATTGACAAGACATCACATTTAAAAAAATACAGAATATGTCACAGATGATCAGTCAAATAAAGTAAAATTACACGAGACATAGCCAAAGACTTGACAAATGCACCAAATGAGAAATGGTATCAAATGTGTATATGATGCAGAACAATTAACAATGGGCAATAAACCAAGAAAGGAGATAATGCAATAAATATTCAGAATTAAACAATAACATACCATCTAGACCTTAAGGGTATGTTCACACGCCAGAATTGCGGCGCGTACAGTACATGCCGCAATACTCTGGGTGTTTTGGGTGTCGCACTGATCATCGCATACTCCCGCGGTGCGGGGGGAGGGGGACGGCAGCAGCCCACTGGCCCCATTGACATGCATTACCCGCGGCATGTAATCGCCGCAAATAATTGACATGTCACTGATCTCCCCGCGCATACAATACGATTGTATTGTACGCGCAGGGGGACGAGGCGTAATTTATAGATCTCTATGAGAGCTATGGATTACTGGAATTGCGGCGCGGCATACGCGGCGAAATACTCCCGCAATTACGCCTCAAAATAAGCCATGTGAACATACCCTAAAGGCATGTTCACACGGCTTAAAATGGGCCGTATTTCGGTCCGTAATTACGCGCCGAAGTGCGCCAATTACGGGCCGAAAACGGCTCATTCATTATGGTAATTCACAGTTCTCATAGAGAACTATGGATTACGTCTCCTCTCCGCCGGCGAAGAGCAGCCGTGCGGAGAGATAATTGACATGTGAATTTCTAGCCGCAAATACGCGCCGCTAGCAATTCAAGTCAATGGGCCGGCGAAGTGCCGGCCCCCTGCTCAGTCCCCCGCTCCCGCCCCCGGTCACACGGCGTAATTGCGGGGCGTAATTACGCCCTGCAAATACACCGTGTGAACATAGCCTAAGTGTACAGCACAGTCGTGAGCGGTGAATTGTTTACGGGGGTCATATCAAGTATTTTAAGAGGGGGAACTCGAGCAGCATAAATGAGGGGAGAGTCTCTCAATACAGGCAGGTGGGGTAAGAAAAAGATGAGGTGTCCAGACTACAAAACCCAAAGGCCAACCATGACATCTAAAAGGATTTCATACCTTTTTCCTTAAAAAAAGGAAAGGGAAATTTTAACGGGACCCCCCTTAAATGATGACCAGTGGGCCTTTCTTTTTTAATTTCCTTTTTTTTTCCCTTTCCACCCGCCTACCTAAAAATTTACAGTCCCCTTTCCCCACAGAGACCCTGGCGCCCTTTTTTTTGGTAAAATGAAGCGAAAAAATTAAAAAGCAGTGGAAAAATTTTACCATTTTTTTAAAACCTTAGTAAAATTTTATATTTTGGGTTTCCCTTATTGGGCATGATTTGCCCCATTTAGTAAGAAACCCGGGCTCCCCAGGGTAGTTTTTTTAATACATTTAAACTTTTTACGGGCCCAGACATATTTTTAACCTTCAAAAAGCAAAAACCTTTAACTTTAAGAGGGTTCAGCTCAAAAGCACATCGTTTAGGGCCAAGATTATACCTTTCAAAAAAAATTAAATGGAAACTAAAAATTTCGGCCAAGTTTTCGCTGGAAGTTGGCTTTTCAAGAAAATTTATTTTTAAAAACACTTTTAAAAGGGCCTGTTGGGAAACCAATAGAATGCTGCCAAAAAAAAAAAACCCGAACATTAGGGCCTAAGGATGGTAAGTTCCCCAAAGTCAAAAAAACCCGAAAAAACCCCCCATTCTCCTTATTTTAAAATTTGTATAAAAGAGAAAATTTCCCAGGGACCCCAAAAATTTCACGGGGGCTGCACAATCACCACATTTAAAAGGGAAACCCAATTTTTTCAAGCCCAGGGGTTTTTTAAGGTAGAGCCTAGAGAGAAAAAAAAAGTTAAAGGTAAAATGGGGCAAAAAACCCCCCTTCTTTAATGCACACCAAAGGGAAAAAAAAGTTTTTGGCCCTTTTTCAAAGAAAATTTAAGAGGCCCCCAATATATCGACTTTTCCCCCCAAGTTTTAAAATTAGGCACAAAATGCCTTATTATATTTTACTGTTGTTTGGACATGAAGCAGAAATATTAAAATTTTTCCCCAAAAGTTTTTTTAAAGGGGCTTTTTAAAATTTTTTGAAAAAAGGGTTTTGGGGGATATTTGGAAACCCCAAAAGGAACCCTCTTTTGGGTTACAAAAAAATTTTTTTTTTAAAAGTAAAATATTGTTTTGGTTTCAACATTTTTTACTTTTTGGGGAAGCAAAAAAAACATTTTTAATTTTTGAAAAAAGAACCTTGGCATCCCAAAAAGGCAAAAAAAAATTCATTTTGTTGTACAAAATGGCAAAAAGGGGCCCTTTAAATCCTTTGCGGGTTTAGTTTGCACCCCTTTTTAAAATGGGTGTCACAAATAAAGGGAAATTTTTTTTGGAAGCTGCGGAACCCCTTTAAAAACTGCAGAACAAAAGCTTCCCAAAATTTTTACAAAAATTTTTGGGGACCCCTAAATAAAGCGAGACTTTTTTTTTGGTGTTTCGTAAAAGAAAAGTTTGGGGGGCCCCTTTTTTTGGGTTGGCTATTTTTTGGAAACTTTTTGGGGAAAAAACCCTTTTTAAAAACCTCAAACCCAATGCTGATATACTTCATAGTAGTGCATTTAGCATTAGTCATGAATTGCATAAACGTCTATAAAATTTTTGATGGCCTTTTTTTTAAAAATTTAAAAATTTTGAAAATTAAAAAATTTTTAAAAAAATTTTTGGAGAATTTTTTTTCAGGAAAAAAAAAAACCCAAAACATTGGCAACCCCCAGATTCCCCCAAAGGGGGGAAAGGGGAACTTCATAGCTGAACCTTCTATAGTTAAAATTTTCCCGTTCTTTTATAAAATATATAAAAAGGGGGTTTTGGGGGAGCGTTTTCCCACCTTGGTAAGATCTTACACCACAACTTTGACACGTTTGTCCCCTTTTTTTCCCCCCACTCCCTTTAGTCTATTGGAAAAATTTTTAATACTTTGGGGGTGTGGGCTAATTTATTTTTTAAAAGGGATTTTTGGTTTTCAAAACTGGGTTATAATATTAACCTTTTTTTAAAAAAATCATAGATTCATCACAATTTAGAGGTTTGGGGGAAAAACTTTTTTCAAACAAAATTTTTTGGGTTTTTTTGAACACGCATTGTTTTGTATCTTTTTAAAAAGGTTTTAGAAGTGTTTAAAAAAATAAAATAAGAACTTTTTACCCAATACCCCTAGTTTTTTTTAGGATTGTTTTATTATCTGAAAAGGAGGGGGTTTTAAAATGGGTGGGAAATTTTTTTTTTTGATGCCCCAAATTTCTATGTCAAGTTTGGGTTTGGGGTTTTGGATTTGATATAAAAAAATTTCCTGCAGAGACGGTAAAAACTTTTTTAAAAAAAAAGGAAAATTTTTTCTTTTGTAAAGAATTTAGAGGGCAGGTTAAATTCAGACCAGAATTAGAAGGGGGTTTTTCCAAAAATTTTTGGAAAAAACCCCCGTACGGTTGGGGGACTACGATAAAAATAAAAAAAAAATTTTTATATTCCCAAGTGAATGTGTAAAACTTTTCTGCCGATCAGTTAAAATACTGTTTTTTGATGTCACTGCTGAGGACACTGGAGCTCTGCTAGAGCTGGAATGGCGGTGGCTCTAGAGGTGAGTACAATGTATTTTTTATTCCTGAAGTCTCAGCGTATGGAATGATTTTTTCTTTAATCTCAGAAAAACTTTTTCACTTGCTCTACTATGCTTAGAGAGGTTTTTTTTTTATAATAATGGGATATGTATGGTGCTTTTGAATCTATACACCATTAAAGGGGTTTTGCCATGATCTAATGTTGATGTGGTATTTTCCCCAAAAAAAGGGGGATTTTAACAAATTTTTTAAATATAATTTATTAAAAAAAGTGTAGCCTCTGAGAGCTGCAGCCTTACTTAGTCAGTCTTAGTTTCCTGACTGTTTACATTAACTAGGAGCAGGAGCTGATCTGGCTGTGCTTGTGTTGTTTGCACTTCTTATCTGATGGCAGTGCACATGAACAAGCTTTGAAGGGAGGGGGAGAAAAAAAAGCAGTTCTTCTGAGCATGGGCACTTCCTCTGCTCTGTGTCAGAGCCTGTGTCTGCTGTATAGAGAATCCACTGGTTATAATGTAATTATCAGTCAGCTCTGTGCTCAGCCCTTCTGCCTCCCCCCTGCAGCAGTCCCTGTATGTTTACTTATATAATTACATTACAGCAATTCTGTCTCTCCTACCCTCCTTCCTACCACTTGCAGCAGTTACTGAAGGTTGCCTGCTTGGATCTTATCTTCTCTCCTGAGCAGATAAGAGGGAGAACACAAAACCTGTATAGCTTGTGCACAATACAGTTGTCCTCTGTGGTTTAGCCAAACAACATGTTTGCTCAACTACAGAGACTGAATATCAGCCTTGGGAGCATGCATGGGAGGTGGTACGATGACATCACGGAGAAGGCACTTGTTTTTTTAAACACAGGAACACAACGCCCCTTTTTCAAGACTTAAGAGTACTGTGTCAGCCTGTTAGGTAAGGAAATCGCTTCTTGGCAAAACTTTTTAAAATAAATTATAATCTGTAAGACAGAACCAGTGACTTTTTCAGGATTATCCCTTCGTGAAGAGTAACATAGGAAGTCTTATTTACCTTGTCCACATCAGGCAGAAGGTTTTTTGCATATAGGATGCCAGTCTACAGCCTCTAAAACCATAGGCTAAAATAATTCTGAACATACTCTTGTGGTGCTTCATGGTATAAAGGTTTTCGAAAGGTTTCGTATACTATGTACTAGTATGTTTTGAACACACTGTTAAATATTACATATTCCTACACATTTAATTTCATATTACTAATAACATGGCCAAACATCAGACTATTTTTCACCCAAAACCTAACAATGGCAGCCAGAAATGAGTAGTTATGTTTCTTTTACTTATAGCAATATTGCCATACTTCTGATCAATTGTACGACATGAAAAGAACAAAATTAGGCAGCAACATCAACAACTGACATGGACATTATGCTATTGTAGATGTGATGCAAAAAGCAAATCCTCAGGTACAGAGAAATATAACAGCACCAGTCGGCACTAAAACCATTGGAATGTTTAGACTTCATCACTGCATTATTTTCTACATATACAGTGGAGGTTTTCAGTGCACACTCTAATCAAATTGCGTATGCACATTTATCACATGAAGGTAACCTCATCAGGAGGGTGCCTATCTCTAGATTTGCCTTTTCTGTAGGTCAAAGTTTTTATGATCAGTGTGAATGGAGCCTGTTGCCCTGAATGTATTGAGGCTTTGGCCCAGAGAAAAGGTAAATCTAGAGAGGGACCCCTAATGAGTTTACCTAGACGTGGTAGGTGGTCATACACAGATCAAACTGTGCACTAAAAACCTTCATTTTATAAATATAAATTAGTTAGCAGTGATGCAGTTTAAATTCATTGTTTGTGTGGGTTTTAGTACCAGTTTTTGCTGCTTTAGTTTACTTCTGAATCTGCTTTCTGATCCGTTGTGGCAGACATTTTTGCAAAAAAACAGTAGTCACATTAGATAATTACATTAGATTGGATTCACAGAAACTGATGACAAATTGTTACTATGTCAGCATGTTCTCTCAATGACAAAGTGACATTATTAGGGCACGTTCACACAAATAATTTCTTTATTTGAAATACACCATACTGTTTTACAGAGTCAAAGGCAGCTTCAGATTCACACTTCCTTTAGCTTCTTGGTTAGGCTGTGGGTGGTTCTATGGCAGTGATCTGGATATGTAGCTCACCTATAACTAGCTGTCATTTAAAAAAAAAATGCAGATTTAATCTGTGTCAACAAAGCTACAAGTGGTCCAATAAGTGAAAATAATAGTTTATATGTAAGCAAACTAATTTTGTTAGAGATAAGTCTCTGCTCCCTCAGACCATGGTGACATCACTCCCTGCTCTCTGTCTAATCAGGAAGGGAGAGCAGGACAGTAACCAGAGAAACGTCTATGCACTCAGAGCAGCTAACATCTCTCATTTCTTGACCAAAGCAATATCAAAATATATTTATAAAAAGTCTTCATTTATCATTTCCTACATGTTAAAAGCTAATCTTTGTAGTGAGAAAACTCCATTCAGAGAAAAACAGGCAGATTCCACATTGAAATGCTAATGAAAATCTGTTATGTGAATAAGGCTGAGAAAATGATTAAAAATTAGCAATCAATATGGCATGCACTTCTTGAATAGAAATATACCAATATCTCTGTTCACACTGTTGTGACTGGCATCATGGCATTCTACTGTTGGGGTTCTGTTGCAGCTGGAAAATTTTTTGATGTAGTTTTTTTATTTATCCATAGAAAACAAAAATCCCAAATATTTCCATTTTTACACTTGCTGATTGTCTTCTGTTTCCTGCAGATTCGTTTTAAGATTTTCTGTGCAGACTGGGACAGTCAGAGGAGTCATCTCATTATCATTAGATTTCAGTGGTTGTAGCGGCAGATTAATTATGTTGAATTATGTGGATACACAGTGGACACACACACAAACACTCACACAGCAGACACATGATGCACACACATATAGTTCATATTTGGTCTACATGTCACTTAAGTGGTAGACATATGATGCTTACACACACTAATCAGCCATAATATTAAAACCACATAATATTTTTAGGTCCTCCTTGTGCTGCCAAACATAGATTCTACAAGACAAGGAGTCACCAAGATTAGCTGAAGTTAACAGCACCACATCCGATTGCCCATTGATGAGATGCAATTCAAGTATATCCGTGCGATTCCAGAAAAAAGTTGATAGCAGAACATCCAAAGGCCCTAGAAATCCTTCTGGAATAAAAGGGATTTATAACCCTAATATGCCCTCATTAGTATATCTGTCCCTTTGTGGAGTTAACACCCCAAAAAGGGCGACCCCCACAAAATGACCTTTACCTCTCCCTAATATTCACCCTATATGAACACCCCCATAGGCATTTTGTCCAATAATAATGTGGGAAACAAAAAACGTGAACAAAGGAAGATTATAAAGTGAATCCCATAAGTAAAGGGGCAGGAAAAACCTGTGTGAGACAGGTAATAGGTAGCCTAATGTGGGCTACATAGGAGGAGCATTATATATCAAATCACATTACTGAGTCCCCCCTCTCCTCCCCAACAGATACAAAATTATCACATGAAATTATCCCATAATTTTCTAACATGTATGGAAAAATTTTGTATCTGTTGGGGGGTGGGAGGGCATAGTAATGTGATTTGATACCTAATGCTCCTCTTACTTCGCCAACATTAGGCTACCTATTACCTGTCTCACATGGGTTTTACCTGCCCGTTTACTTATGGGATTCACTTTATGAGTTTACTTTGTTCATTTTTTTTTTCATCAATATTGACAAAAAGGTAGCTTGTATATTCTTTAGGTCAATCCAAACTGGAGATTATGGAGCTCCTCCTTACTCCTTAAAGGGAATGTGTCATCAAAAAAATGAGTCATTATTTAAGTCCCATTTTTTATGTTAAACACATTTTTTAGGATTTTTTCATATTACTTTCAATATTTTTTAATAATTCTTAAGTCTTGCAGTTTTCACTTGGGCCACTAGGCCTTGTTGCACTGCTTTAAAACAGCAGTCAGAGAGATCTTTACAGTAAACTTCATGCAGATAGGAGACTTAAGTCTGACTCTGTCCCATTCACTTCTATAGGAGAGTTTTCTAGTCATGCTCTGTAACCTGGGAAGAAATCAGTGTGCAGGGAGGTGAAAGGGTGATCTTCTATTGTGACTATTGGATCCTGTGTTATCTATTCACACTGGTGTCTCCTTTCAGTTTGACCCTCTTTGTGCTGATAGTGAGCAGACAACTGAGAATCTTTCTCTACAGAACAGGACGTGTCGGATTATTAGGCTTAGTGGCCAAAGTGAAAACTGCAGGACTTAAGAATTGTTAAAAAATATTGAAAGTGATATGGAAAATTACAAAAAAATATAACCAAAAATTCTTGAAAAATGTGTTGAACATAAAAATGTGAGTTAAACAATAAGACAACCCCTTTAAAGGGAACTTGCCACATAGGTTATTCCCCCCTTGCTGAGGACAGAACAAGCTAGTAACAGACCTGCTGTGTCCAGCACTGTGTCCCTTATTCTGTAAGATGCTGTAGTTTTTGTGTATTTAACGCTTAAATCTGCAGTTTTCAGCCAGAAGAGTCATTCGAAGAGTCCTTCAAAGAGTCAGTTTTTTTCAAACCCGGCCAATCGGAGGCTAGCCCCGCCCACCTCAACTGACAAACCTATTACTTTGACTAGGTAGAAACATGTGAATAACTGTCAGAGGGCGGGGCTAGCCTTTGGTGGGCGGGGCTAACACCTACTCGTGAATAAGATTTGAGGGGTAAATGCTCTAAAACTGCTTCATCTTACAGAATAAGGGACACAGCGCTGGAAACAGCAGGTCTGACACTAGCTTGTGCTGCCCTCAGCAAGGGGGGCAGGTTCTCTTTAAGTACTTACACAGCAAACAGAACTGCAGCAGCACCATGTATGTTGCAAAAGAATCACACATTTATTGATGTGTTATAACATTCCATCACATAGAAAACGCTTAAAATGTACTTGCGGTTTATGCATAGTCCATAGATTGATCTCATCAGCGAAGTATCTTTGTCTTTCAGAAATAATACACCATAAAGTGTTAGAGCAGCATGTAGACAGGCGGCTGACCGCACAGGTATGTGTGATGTTTCGAGGTAACCATGCCCCTTTCTCAAGCACCACTTTTTTGTTTCTTACTGACAAGTTCACATTATTATTGGACAAAATGTGTATGGGGGTGTTCATATAAGGTGAATATTAAGGTAAAGTAAGGGTATGTACACACAGAATAATTGCTGGCTGTACTTTGGGGCGTAATTGTGCTGCAATACGCCCGAAGCATGGTCCGCAATTACGGTAAAATCCTAGCAATCATTGAGTGCTATTATAAGCAGACGCTTTCCCTGTAACTTCTTCTTGGCGCTTACGCATCAGGGAAAACGTAAGTGAATGGGGGCCGGCGCAGAATGCTTTAGAAGTACGTGCTGGCCAGATAACTGTCAGAAGCAGATCCTCTAATGTGATGGGGCGGCTGCGGGCTGGTATTTTTAGAGTGGGAAGGGACCAGTATTAATGGACCCTTTCCATTCTGACAGTATCAACCTGCAGCTGTCGGTTTTACCAAGGCTTGTTATGGAAAATGGGGGGGTACTGCATGCTGTTGTTTTTTTCAAAAATCATTTGTTTATTGAGAATCCAAAAATGAGCAACTCCTGTAATCATTACAGTGGATGCCTGTGTTTAGATTCTCAACAAGCAAATAACATTTCAGAAAAAAAAAATGATGTCCGGTCCTCCCCATTTTCCATAACCAGCCTAGGTAAAACCGACATCTGCAGACTGATACTATCAGAATGGGAATGTCCATCGATACTTGCGCATTCTCACTCTAAAAATATCGGTCCGCAGCCACCACAGAAGCAGACCTTCACATTAGAGGGTCTGCTTCTGACTGTTTCACGGGTCTTTCAAGTACCCCTGGTGCATTGGGTACTGGGGTCATAGTGACACGGGGTTAGTGTCAGAAACACTGCTGGCTGACACCAAGCTGAGCGATAGTAATGGAGAGGCATCTTCCCAATACCTCTATTTAAATGAATTAAATAAAAAAAAAAAACACAGAAACAGAAAAAAACATTTAATTTAAATAAACACTCCCCGACACCAGCCCTCGATGACCATATTATTTAAAGAAATAGATGCAACGCTAGTCCAACGTAGTCCACCGAATCCGTCGGAAAAGCTGTAAAAAAGCAAAACAAAAAACAACAACCCTACAAATGGGGCATCACCCACCTTTCCAGGATGCTGCATAGCCTATTCAGTGCCATGGAAAGCTGGGTAACATACCTCACAGCAGGTATCCAAAAAAGCTGAGTGGCACCCATCCCCCACAGCAGGCACACAGCTGTCTTGGACGCCTGCGGTGAACAATGTTACCAGCTTTCCCACATACTGGATCGGTTATTCATGGTGGGATGGGTGGGTCGGATGGGGATGACAGAGATCACTTACCTCACTCTGCTTCTTCTGCTGTCCTACTGTTGCTGGCTCTGCTCCCGTAGTTACACTGAACAGTGAAACTGAGGGAACAGGACCAGCCCCCTGCAACCAGTGACATCAGGGGAGCATCTGATGACGCTTCCCCTGCACCACTGTACTGTACACTTGCCAGCTGACAGCCTGCAAGTGAGGCTGCATGTACTCTTTGTGGGTCAAATGGACACACAAACAGTGAGGTGAATTGCGCAGTCATGGGGATTCAGGGCATATAACCTGGATCCTTGAGACATCCTGAAAAATCGGGACTCCTCCCTGCCGTCCTGCCCAAATCAAGAAGGTTGTGAGGTATGCAACAGCAGAAAACCAGCAACTTATAGAATGGCAAGTTTCTGGCTTTGTGCTTTCTAGCTCTACTATATGGGTTTCCCGATACGATATGACGCTTTTATCCATACCTTTTAATTAATTATTGTTACATATGCTGCTGCTTACATTTCCTGTCATTAATGGGGGTGCTTATCTTATTTGCTATAGGGCCTATGAATTCTAGTTAGCCATTGTTTACAGGCAGTAGACAACAAGCAGAAGCAGCACAGCAGCCACTGAACTATGGTTCCCTACACACCTCTAATAAGCCATGGTGCAGAGGCTACAGGTAGTGGTTGGGAACTGAAGCAGAAAATCATCTCTCCCTATCTACCAGAAGCTGCCTCTATATGTGTGGGTGCTGCAGGCATATTTCTTTGCTGCAGCTGCCACCACTAGAAAAGGTATCATAAAAAAAGAACGAGCCCGCAAGCAAGCAGTTATTATAATATACCCATCCTCTTGCATATGCTATACCCACAGATAAATTCTAGAAGTAGGGGTACTCTTCCTGGAGACTGTTTTAATCAACACACTTGTGAGCATTAATTCTCATTCACTTCAGCACACCTTGCAGCAATGTCATGCAGACAGTACAGGGAAGATAGATGTTATATCAATGGCTGCTTCCGGGATGTTTTTTTTTCCTTGCAAATACATTGTAAGATTATGTTAATATCAAACAAAATAAGTTCTTTTTTGTAAAATACTGTCACGTACCCGGACGTAGAAGTGGATCCACTGGACCGCCGCAAGCGATGGCGTAAGCCACGCCAGGGAACGGAATCTAAGTAGGTCCCGGTATTCACCAGAGCCCGCCGCAAGCGGGATGGACTTGCTGCGGCGGGAGTTACCAGGTCGTTACCCCTGACGTGACTTGCTTGCGGTGGCAGCCGAGGTATAGCGTGGTGCAGAATCGTAGGCAGGCTCGAAAGTCGGGGACAGGCAAAAAGGTCAGGGCAGGCGGGCAAGGGTTCGTGGTCATGGACAGGCAGTAGGTCAGGACAGGCGGCAAGTGCGGTGGTCGAGGAACAGAAGCTAATGGCACGGTACACGGTAAGTCGAACAAGGTTGGAACGCTTTCTCAGTAGGCTAAATGGCACTAAAGATCCGGCAACAGCCCCAGGAAGGGGCCGGCTTAAATAAGGGCATGGACCGGAAAATAGCCAATTACCGGTGCACTGGCCCTTTAAAATTTCCAGAGCCGGCACCGGAGCGCGCATTAGATGTCGGGAACGCAGCACCGGGAGGCTGGAGCAGGAGACAGGAGCGGGGGCTGGGTAAGTAAGAAGGGGGGCCGGCCGGGGGGCGGGCCCACCGCCCGACATGCGGGCGGCGGGTGCCGCTCGTGCGGGAACCCACGGGTTGTGCCCGCGACCCGGGACGGGGGTCGCAGGCCCCCCCGTGACATACCCCCCCCCTTTAGCCTCCCCCTCTTTCTGGCCTGGAGGAACCTTGAATGATGTTACGATCCAGAATTGTTTTCTGGCTCCCAGGACCTCTCTTCGGGCCCGAACCCCTTCCAGTCATGAGAAAAAAACGCTTCCCTCTGACTATCTTCACATCAAGAATCTCCTTTACCGTAAAGAATCAGTGGTATCGGCCTCAGGGGTGGGAGGAGCAAGTACCGGGGGAGAAGCGATTATAGGGATGACCGGTTTTAGCAGGAAAATGGAAGGAGTTGGGGGACCCTCATAGTGGGAGGAAAGGCGGAGCTTGTATGCCATGGATTAATGCGCCTAAGCACCTCGAATGGACCCAGGAACCGGGGACCCGTTATGCGGGGAAACCCTTGAAACTTATAATATTTAGCCGACAACCACACCTTGGGTCACCTGGCGAGGTTGGCGGAGGTTTTAGCTTTTTGTCGGCTTGGGCCTTGGTACGCGCGGAAGCCTGGAGTAGAGAATGGTGCTTCTGCTTCCAGATAGCTGTCAGGTCCTGGACCAGTCCTGCACAGCAGGGACCTCGGAGGGCACAGAAAGGGGGAGGGGTGGGCGGGGATGTCGCCCGTAGACAATGAAGAAAGGAGCTGCTCCGGCAGACTCCGAGTCCAATGAGTTATAGGAGAACTCGGCCCAGGGCAACAGGCTGGACCAATCATCCTGGCGCGCGGAGACAAAGTGGCGCAGGTAGCAACCGAGGGTCGGGTTTTTACTCTTCTCCCTTTGCCCATTGGACTGGGGGTGGTAGGCTGGAAAAAAAGTCCAATTTCATTTGCAGTTGGTTGCAGAGGGGCGCCAGAATCGGAGACAAATTGAAACGACCCGGGTCCGACACTATGTGCCAAGGAAAGCCCATGCAGCCGAAAATATGTAGAAAAAATAAACTGGCAAGGGCGCGGGGCTGAGGGCAGGCCCCGCAGAGGAGTGAAGTGGGAAATTTTTGAAAACCGGTCTGTCACCACCCAAATCACGGTGTTTCCCCAGAGCAAGGATGGGAGATCCGTGATAAATCCAGGGCACATGGGCCCAAAGGGACAGCTAGGTATAGGTAGAGGAAGGAGCAGACCTGCCGGTTTGAGACGAGGAGACTTGTCCTGGCACAGGAAGCGCAGGACCCCACGAACTCCGAACATCCTGGGCTAGGCCCGGCCACCAGTAGAACCGAGAGATGAGGGAACGGAAACCTCTGCACTCCTGGGTGACCCGCCATAGGGGAGCAATGACCCCAAGACAATATCTTCTTCCGGAGAGCTGGACAAAACATATGTCTTGCCGGGGGGAATGCGTTGTAGGTCCCCGGGTTTGCGGCAGAGATGAGCCGTTCTGGAGAGATAATGTGCGTGGGGTGGACTCGTCCCAGTCACATCGGAGCAGGGGAGAGAGCGTCGGCCTTGACATTTCGTTTCCGAGGGCGAAAATGAAATGAAAAAAATTAAAACCGGGAAAAAGAAGAGAGACAACGAGCCTGGCGTGGATTTAAGCGTTGAGCCATTAAAGATATAGCGGGGTTTTTATGGTCGGTATAAATGCTGATGGGTGACGAGCCCCTCCAAGAGATACCGCCATTCTTCCAGTGCCAGCTTGATGGCCATTTAATTCCCGGTCGCCGAATAGAGTAATTCCTTTCAGCAGAGGAAAAAACTTTTAGAAAAAAACCCGCAAGTGAGGGTCTTGCCTTTGGGTCCTTTCTGGGAGAGTACGGCCCCCAGCCCCCACCGAGGAAGCTCGACTTTGAGGAAAAATGGTTTTTTCTGTATCTGGCCGGGAGAGTACCGGCGCAGAGGCGAAGGCAGACTTTTAAATTAGAGAAGGCTTCCTCTGCCGCTGGGGCCAGAGCTTTGGATTGGCGTTCTTCCCTTTGGGCAAAGCCACTATGGGAGATGCCAGCGAGGAGAAATGTGGTATAAATTGGGCCTTAGTAGTTGGCGAACCCCAGGAATCTTTGTATGGCACGGAGACCCACGGGGCGCGGCCATGAAGGACGGCGGACATAGTGGGGTCCATCTGCGGCCCCTTTTGGAAAATGATGTAGCCCAGGAAAGGTAGACTCTGCTGATGAAACAGGCATTTCTCAAGTTTGGCATAAAGGCGGTTGGCCCTTTAGGCATTGAGGGACTTGTCGTACGTGAACTTGATGGGACTCAAGGTCGGGGGAGAACACCAGAATGTCGTCTAGATACACAACCACGCACGTTACAGGAGGTCCCGGAAGATGTCATTAACGAATTCTTGGAGGATGGCCGGGGCATTGCAGATCCCGAAGGGCATGACCAGATACCCGTCGCTGGTGTTGAAAGCGGTCTTCCATTCATCGCCCTCACGTATCTGTATGAAGTTATAGGCCCCTGCAGGGGCCAGTCTAGTAAAGATCCCTTGGTACCTCGTAGCCGGTCAAAAAACTCCATGATCAGGGGCGAGGATAGCGGTTCTTTACCCTGATCTTATTGAGGCCTCGATAGTCTATGCAAGGACGTTAGAGTACCATCCTTCTTACCACGAAAAAGAACCCGGCTCCAGCTGGAGAGGAGGACTTTGCGGATGAACCCCTTCTGGAGATTCTCCTTGATATATGGGAGACATAGCCAAGGTCTCAGGTACCGACAGGGGGGTAAACCCTGCCACGTGGAGGAGAAGTCCCGGGCACCAGATCAATAGGACAGTCATATGGGCGATGGGGTGGCAACGTCTCAGCTTGCTTCTCAGAGAAGACGTCTGCGAAGGCTTGATATGGTGCGGGAAGGCCCGTCAGAGGCTTAGACGACCCAGGAGAAGCGGTAAGCACCGGGCGAGGTGCCACCAAACAGCGAGACTGACACTCCGAACCCCAACTCAGGACTTCGCCCGTCTGCCAGTCGAGCACGGGAGCATGGCGTTGCAACCACGGGAGGCCCAGGGGGAAATGGCGAGGAGGACCGGGGGTAGTACGTAGAACGCAAGTATCTCCTTGTGCAGTACCCCTACTTGTAGGACCAGAGGCTCAGTCCGGAACCGAATTGGATCCTTGAGAATCTCACCACTGACCGAGGAGATGAGTAAGGGCTTCTCCAGGTGGATCACAAGGAGGTTATGCTGGGATACCAGGGCAGCATCCAAGAAATTTCCAGCAGACCCAGAGTCCAGGAAAGCAGTAGCGTGAAACTGGGAACCAGGCCCAGTGCCGCGATCACAGGCATGGTCAGGCGAGGAGAGGCTTGCTCTCACCTAGGGACGCCTCGCCTACGTACCTAGGTGCGCCCGTTTCCGGACGTGAGGGCGCAGTGGGCAGGATCTGCGGAAATGGGGCTGCACTGCCGCAGTACAGACAAAGATTTCCTCACGTCTTTTTGGATAGCTCCGTTGTAGACAGGTGGGCTCTATCCACTTCCATGGCTTCCTCGGCGGCAGGTTTAAGAGGGCAAAATGAGGCGGCCTTTGGGAAAAACTGGAGCCAGACGAGGGAGACGGCGGGGTCTAGCCTGTTCCCGTTCCTGCCGGAGTTCCTCCCGGCGTTCCGAGAAAGGATGTCAATCCGAGTGGCAGGGAGATAAGGTCAATCAAGGAAGACGGGAGATCCCGGGCAGATAGGGCATCCTTGACGCGGTGGAGAGGCCCTTCTTGAAGGTGGCAGTCAACGCCCGCTTCATTCCAAGATAACTCGGAAGCCAACGTGCGGAAACGTATGGCATAGTCGCCTACGGAAGAATCCCCTTGGCGCAGGTTTAGCAAGGCGGTCTCGGCAGATGAAGCCCGGGCCGGTTCCTCGAATACACTCCTGAACTCGGTGAGGAAGGTAGCCAGGTTGGCTGTGACCGGATCATCCCTGTCCCAGAGGGGAGTAGCCCAGGCCAGGGCTTTCCGGGGGAGAAGCTGACACGCACGCCACCTTAGACCGTTCGGTAGGAAATTGGTTGCGCATTAATTTGATATGCAGGGAGCATTGGGTGATAAAGCCCCTGCAGGCCTTGGAGTCCCCATCGAACTTGGACGGCATAGATAGACGGAGCCGTGGACCAGCGGTCGGAGCCGGAACCGGAGGGGCAGCGGGAGCCACGGGAGCGGGTTGCTGCTGCTGGGCGGCCAGGAACTGCTGCATCATGGCGGAGAGATGGCTGAGTTGCTGGGCTTGCTGAGCGATCTGTTGCGACTGCTGGGCCACAATGGCGGTGAGGTCAGCGTCAGACAGCAGAGGCACCTTGGCGGGATCCATGGCCGGATCTTACTGTCACGTACCCGGACGTAGAAGTGGATCCACTGGACCGCCGCAAGCGATGGCGTAAGCCACGCCAGGGAACGGAATCTAAGTAGGTCCCGGTTTTCACCAGAGCCCGCCGCAAAGCGGGATGGACTTGCTGCGGCGGGAGTCTACCAGGTCGTTACCCCTGACGTGACTTGCTTGCGGTGGCAGCCAAAGTATAGCGTGGTGCAGAATCGTCAGGCAGGCTCGTAGTCGGAACAAGGTTTGGAACGCTTTCTCAGTAGGCTAAATGGCACTAAAGATCCGGCAACAGCCCCAGGAAGGGGCAGGCTTAAATAAGGGCAGTGACCGGCAATAGCCAATTACCGGTGCACTGACCCTTTAAATTTCACAGAGCCGGCGTGCGCGCGCCTTAGATGCCGGGAGGCTGGAGCAGAGACAGGAGCGCGGCCGGGTAAGTAAGAAGGTGGCCGGCCGGCCGGGGGAGCGTGCCCACCGCCCGACATGCGGGCGGCGGTGCTGCTCGTGCGGGGACCACGGGTGTGCCCACGACCCGGGACGGGGGTCGCGGGCCCACCCGTGACAAATACAACATAAATATCAAAGACTATAGTAAAACTAACTCCTTAAAGGGGTTGTATCATTACATTAAATGGTCTTCAGAATAAGGGGACAGTGAAAACAAGCAACTTTGCAATTGGATGTCATTTGTAAAGCTGTCTTGTTTTCACAGTCTGCCTTATCTTCGTTTTGTGTAAACACAGTTCCCTAGTGCGGGTCGGATTCCACCTCCTTTCATTTCATTGGCTGACGGCTCTACTAATTTACATTCTGTCTGGCCCCCGGTTGTATTCACGGGAGCATGCATTCCTGCCTCTCTCACTCAGAATAAGGGGTCGGTAACATTTCACTCTGCACAGCCAGCAGCTCCACAGTAACACTGTAGCTGCTTCTACAATCAGAAAACAGCAGAATTGTGTTTGGTGCCTAATGCTCCTGCGTGTAAACATAGAAAGGAGACAGATCTGTGCTGCTCTGAATGAGTTCATAGAAGACTGTTTAAACTGAATGCAGGCCTGTGCTATGCAAACAAACAGCTCTTACAAAATAAGACTGCATAGGAAGAGGAACGACACAGTGATAGAAATACCAATTCACTAACATTAGTTTTATTGTTTATTATTAAAAATACACAGAATATACTCATAAAAAATGTAGAGTGTATTTATGTTTTTTTTATACTGGCAATATGATTGGTCAAAATTATAGGCAGCCACTATTGACCAACATATGGATGCCAACTTAGAATAACCAGTTCATCTAAAAGGGGTTATCTATTATTTTAATAAAGGTATCTGCTGGTCAGAAAGGAGTTAAAACAAAAAAGAAAACTTTAATCTTTGAAACCCGACTTAATCCAGCACTGCTAGAGCTTCAGGTGCTTCCCATCGATGACATAATGTTTATCAGTCACATAACACTGCAGTCAATCAAGGCCTGGACAAACTCTTCCTGTATGACCGGTAAGGCCAGTGATTGGCTGCGGTGTCATGTGACTGATGAATATGATGTCATCAGCAGGAAGTATCTGGGGCAGTGGCAACACTGGAATGAAACGACCTTCAAAGGGGAATTTAGTTGTTTGTTTGTTTTTTTAAACCTTCCTCAACTAGCAGTTTTTTTAACCCCTTAATGACACATGATGTAAATTTATAGCATGGTGCCGTTAAGGGTCTATGTAACTGGATTACCTAGCAATCCCATTACATAGAACGATGGTGTCAGCTGCTAATTGAAGCTGACACAAGAGTTTAACCCTTTAGACACTGCGGGGAGCCCGGCCACGGCATCTAGATGAATGAGAACACCATTTCTCACTACGATCGGCACCCATGCGGCGCCATCATGGCCATGTGAAAGCTTCCATGGCTACCATGTCTCCCGTTTTATCACCTCCTGCTCCAGCAAGTTTATACAATGCAGAAGAGTGTAATGACAATCATACCCTATAGTTTTAAGTACCCTAGTGGGACTGAAAATCAAAGTAAAAAAATAAATAAATTATGTTTAAAAGTATAAAAACAAAATATATACATTATGGGCGACATGTAAGAACAGGGCTGCGGCAGAAGTCTGGCGTCTTTTCAGCCCGACATCCAGCGCAGCTCTGTTCGAAATACTTTAAGATCTCCCGTATGCCAGTATCAGGCGCATTACAGAGCGCCCACGGCACCTTGTAGTGCGCCTGATTTCGGGGGGGGGGTGTACTACAACCGTACAAAGCTATAGATTTATAGCTTCAGTACAGCAATTCCAGGCGCATTACTGCTGGAAAAAGGTAAACCACTTTCAAAGTGGTATACCTGAGCCAGAAATGTTGTACTAGCACTGTAGAGCTGGTTCATAAATCAGGCGCATTTTTTACTATTTTTATGTGCATAAAAATTGGCGTTTATACACCAAAAATCATAATTTCGCCCCATAAGTTCAAATCACCTCCTTTTGCCATTTTACAAATAAAAAAATAATAATAAAATAGTTACACAGGATTGGTATTGCCGTGTCTGTAAAAGTCATCATTTATCCCATATGCTGACACTGTAGAAGAAAAAAAGACAGTAGTATATATATATATATATATATATATTATATATATATATTATATATATATATATTATATATATATTTTCAAAGTATACAAAGAAATATATACATTATGGGCGACATGTATGATCAGGAGTTGCGAAAACGGCGCCTCACCAATCCGAATCCCCTGTCGGACGCAGTGATGCGGTGTTAGGCGCAACCTTCGCCACTTTCGGATGCGGCTAACATGAAGGGGCATGTAATGGGTGCGGTGTGGGCGTTCTGGGGCAGGACGCGGAACATTCGAATACTCCGAGGCATGTATGATCACGGATCAGCAAAGTGCGGCGCATTGCAGCGCTCGCCAGCAGACCTAGTTGAATGTGGTCTAAATGAGCCGGAGGAGGCGTAGTGAAGCGAGAACGTAAAATGAGCGGAAAAATATATAAGATCGCAAAAGAAATAAATCTCAGCGCTGTGCGGCATAGAGTATGATTCCAAAAATCTTTTTTATTAGGTGTAAAACATTATCAGAAAAAGAGCTAAAACTTTCTAAAAAAAAATACATAAGTAAAATCACTTTCCAAAAATCCAGAACGGCGCAACATCAGAAATTAGATCTTGGAAATTGCCGTGAAATACAGTAATTCAAATTCTTCAAGCTCTTCTCATTGGTTGGCAGAAACCAGACAATCAGAATAGGACTGACAGTGACCCATTATAAGCTATGGAGTAGTATTGACCAATCAAATGAAAAGGCGGGACAATTCAAAATACAGTAAAAATGCAGAAAAGAGCTGATTGGTTGAACTAGCGGGGGCTTGGCTATTCCGGCCAATCAGAGCGCGAGCTACTTTGTCCCATTGTAGTCTATGGAGATATCGGGGAAATAAAATTTCGGCTCTGTGCGGCATGGAGTATTAGTAAATAAATTGTTTTTATTTATTATGAGTGTGTAACCGAAATAAACAAAAAAAATGAATTCAATAAATGAATTTGTATTTCTTTATTTTGTTAGCCAATGGATCATAATATGGGTTATGACGAAACTAAAGAATAAAAATTAACTCATTGAATTCATTTTATTTGTTTAATTTCGTTACCCCCATATTATTGTTCATTTTATATAGAGATCGGTAAACTTCGTGAAGTCTTATAATTTGAATTTCTGCCATGTACAGTTTTATTTATAGATCTCGCATTAGCAAAACCCATAAGAGCGTCGCCTGCTCTCCATTGGCCAAATAATCGGCTCTTTTAAACTAGAGGCCAATCCCACAAAGAGCTCGCTCTGCATTTCTTTTCCCATGAACTCTTGAGATAAGTAGCTCACCCGTGAGTGGCCTAAGCAGGACGGAAGCCCCCTCTTCTCTCCAACCATCACAGTACAGAATCTGTTCCCATAGACAGTAATAACTTTTGGGCGCCCTTCTATCGACGCCTTCTTGCTCCACTCACAATAGGACGCACTACATATGATTGGTGGATTCATATTCTGCCACCTGGCCTCAACATCTGCTCTTTTCTGCCTTTTGTACTGTATTTTGAACTCGCCGCTTTTCATTTGATGGTCATTACTTCTCCATATGTTATAATGGTTCGCTTGTCGCTCCTATTCTGATGGTTGGTTTTTGCGCTCCGACCAATGAGAGAGGCTTCAAGAATTTTGAGATTACTGTATATCCCGGCCAATTTTCGATATCTCATTCCTGATGTAGCGCCCGGGTTCTCTGCGCACAAAAACGCGTTGTTAGTGATTTGATTTAAGTATGTTTACACAAGTTTTAGCTCTTTTTACAGAGAATGTTTTACACTTAATAAAAATGCGTTTATTTAGATAATATGCATGCCTCATGGAGCTGAGATTTTATAGTTGCACCCCATCTCTCCTTAGACTATCACAATGGACAAAAAGTAGCTCGCGCTCCTGATTGGCCGGGATTGCCAAGCCCCCGCTAGTTCAACCAATCCGCTCTTTTCTGCATTTTTTACTGTATTTTGAACTCTCCCGCTTTACTATGTGATTGGTCAATCCTTCTTCCTCATAGGTGGTATGAAATGGTTCAACTGTCGGCTCCTATTCTAATTGGTTGGTTGTATGGCCGACCATGAGTTAGAGCTTACAGAATTTGATATTACGTATTTCCCGGGCAATTTTGTCCAATATCCAAATTCCTGATGTTGCGCCGCTCTGGATTTTGTTGTTAGTAATTCTTCTTATGTATTTTTAGAAGGTTTTTAGCTCTTTTTCAGATTATGTTTTTACACGGAGAAATAACAACTTTTTTTTGATCATACCATGCCTCAGGAGCTGAGAGCTGAGATTTATTTCTTGACCGATCTTAGATTTTTTCCTTAATTTTATAAAGGATCCACTTTTTCACTACATTTATGCTTGTAGCCAGCTTTGATTTTTTCACTTTATTCATTTCCATTCATTTGAAATGAGTCAATCTTTTTGCTATTTACTACATGTTTTTAATGATTTCTCGTGTTTCTCCAGCCTGTCTCGAATCGGAATACGTTTTAGGCGCAATACTTCTGCGCAAGTCCCGCCACTGCGCCCTCGAACATGCGAAGGCGCAGGGAACTTTTCACCGCATGTATGATCGCACCTCCTTGGGCGGCAAATCTTAGGCGCAAGTCCTGCACTGCGCTAAGTTCCGCATGGAGCCACACATACTGGCGAGGGCCGCGGTGGACTTTACACCGCGCATGTATGAGCGCACCTCGGCTCGCAACATCATGAGGCGCAGCTTTCAACTTCAAATCGGGCAAACAAAGCGCCACCTCCGACGCCTCGAGCTTGATACATGTCGCCCTATCAGTTCAAATCACCCCCCTTTGCCATTTTGCAAATAAAAAATAGCAATAAAATAGTTACATATAATTGGTATTGCCGTGTCTATAAAAGTCTGATCTTTTAAAAATAACACTGAACACTGTAGAAGAAAAAAAAATCTAAACTCCAAATTTACGTTTTTTTTGGTCATTTACATCCTAAAAATTTGTTAATAAACGTGACTACGTCCGCATCTGTCTTAAAATTGTACAAATAAGAAGTACACCTGAGCCTGAAAACGAAGCACCATCACTCAGGTTCATAGATGGAAGTACAGTAAAGTTATTGGTTGCTGAAAATGACGCTGCAATGCAAATTTAAGAAATAGAAAATGTTTGGTATTAAAATATAACAAAATAACCTTACATATTTGGTGTTTCTGGAATTGTATCAACCTGCAGAATATACTGTAGATAGCACATCATTTATATCAAAGAGTAAACGCTGTAAAAACAAAGCCCACGCAAACATGGCACATTTTGCTCCACTTAGAATTTGTTTTACAGTTTCCCAGTTTATGCTGTGATACGGTCAAGGACACCATTAAAATGTACATCTTGTTCAGCAAAATCAAAGCCGTCATATGTCTATGTAGATTGAAAAAAAAATGATATGGCTCTTGGAAGGCGGTGAGGAAAAACTAATGTGATGGGAAAAAAATGCTTGGTCTTTAAGGGGTTAAACAATGGAAAACCCCTTTAAGTATGTGTTCATGGGTAATGGAACAGATAGAGAAGGACAGTCAATTCCCCATAAAGAGACAACTTCTTTTTCCCATTTTAGTTTCAGTCATTGAATTTGGGACTACGATCAAGAACTATATAGGATATATCCTACATTCAGTGCTAGCAGCGGATAGCTCATGAAGGAAGTCACATGTTGTGAGCTGGCTTGGTGGGTATATAAGGTGTGGGATAGGCTTTCTTCACTTGTTGCTGTCATGGGTTAAAGTGGATGACTATTGCCATTTGGGTCAAGGGTGGCAGTATTTCTTAAACTGCGCAGCTTGTTTGCATGCAGCTGTGGTGAAAATATATTGAGAGTGGACAAATGTCCCAATTTTGAACAAGCGACGATAAGTCACATTTTCTGCTTCATAAAATGTATGAAATTTGGCTAGTCTCTTGAGAAACATCAGAGAACAAATACGCTGCAACCATTGCTGAAAGAACATTGCACGCAAAGCAAGGAAATTTGTTCTCCTTGCATCACTTGGGTAATTATTATCTCTTATTTGATTATCTATATTTTTTCATATAGTATCTTTTTGGCGCATATTTTCTACTAGTGATTTTGTTCCTACATACCTTTATATATTCTACTGCACTTTGCCTACGTGCACTTTTTTGAATTATGTATGCTTAACTACTATAGTTCCCCTGATTGCAATTTGCACATGTGCCCTTTTTTGGATCATGTACATTCAACTAATGACCAACATATTATGGCTTAATGATGATACAGTATATGAAGGTATTTTTCCTTATTGGCACCTTAACTTTATCATTCAAGCTTTATGCACTTTAAGGTATTATTGTTTTGATGTTATTAATCTTTCTATACTTTATTGGGTGAGAATTTAGCTTTCTTCATTGATATTTATATTTTTTCCTTATTATGTCTATACATAAATCATACTAATTTCCTTGTGTTTGCTTGTACCTTTTATGACCGATTTCTATATGGTTATGTTTGTCTTTTTATGAATATTTCAATAAACTTATGAGCTATTAATTTAATATCTTGTTTTTTTCTGTGACCTTATCAGTTACTTTCTGGATAGTAGCTGGTGGTCATAATAATGTAACTCAACCATGTGTACAAATCTTTGGTTTGCTTTGGAATTATATTTTTCATGTAGACCTCTAGTTCTAGTGTTGTCTCATGGTTGATCATATGAATAGTGAAGTAGAAATAGAAAATCCTGTCTCCTATCAGGTTATTCATGATTGTCAGCACTATGTTACTAGTTTCAATCATAGCTTCATCAGTCTCTTCCTAATTGATTTTATGTCTTCTAGAACTACATATAGATATATTCCGTGCATATTGTTCCGAGTTTTGTTAAAAAATATTTATGTGCTAAATCTCTTAGTACAGATCAGCTCAATATTATCTACATGTAAAAATAGATTTTTTCCTTTTCTCTGGTTGTTGAATAGTAAATAACAGCTGGGTTTCACTTTGTCACACTATAAGGTAAAGCTTTAAATGTAGGATATATAGCTCTAGGTTCTTCTTCAGGCTATAAAAGGACGGCTAACAATAGCTCCTTATAACATTTTTTTTATTTATTGCATTCTTCATTAAAGTTATAGAACTGCAGAAAAACAGAGAAAATATAGCTTACATTGAGCGAAAAAGCAGTTTTACATTCATGATTCCTGTCTCTTCCTGGTCAGACTGTGCATGATTCTATAGCAGTGATTAGCATATCAGCTTGACATTCACAGCTCTTCTAATAGCACTGACATGAGAGCAGGATCTCTTATCTATAAGTGCCTAGAGCTACAGAGCTCAAAGTAAATAAGCAAAGGAGATTAATTACTTGTTTTGAGATAACACACTGTTCTCAAGCTGCTGGCAGTTTGACCTTTGGTGGCGCCATCACTGCTATCAGATAAGACAGAGCACAAAGAGAAGGGGAGAGCAGGTAGGTAACCTAGAGAAACCTATGTGCACTCAGAGCAGATAAAAACTTATTTCCTCAACAAAGCAAAAAAAAGCAATATATTAAAATAACTCTATGGACTTCCGGTTCCGGCGCTGGCGTGCGGATGTGAGCGGTGAGAGCTCCCCGCAACCCCGCACCAATACCTGCTTCTAGCCGCTTGTCGGCGTGACCCCCCAAAAAAAACCGAGGGGACAGCAGAAGTACCGCCAAGTCTCTGGAGAGTTGTCTCCCTTGCAGCGCCTAGAGGCCCCGCTTTCTCTCCCGCCCGCGGCCACGTGGTAAGTCCCTTTGGGAGCCCCAGCACCGCGAATACCCCCCTTGGCCCCCCTCTGTCGGGCGATCGGCTCCCCCCGGGCAATTGGGGGGGGCGCCAGCTCCCGCCTGTAAGTTTATGGGGAGATAGCTCCTGCAGCGCCACTCGCGCCCCGCACGCCCGTGGGAATCTAAAAATGGCGTCCGCGCTCGCAAAACTGGGGCAGCAACGAGACACCGCGACCCCGGGACACACTTTTTAGCCAGCTACGGGAGTCGCCTGTCCTAAATAGAATAAAGCCCTGGCACTGGAGGTAGCCAGAAATATTTCCCTTTTACCTCCCGGAACCCCAGAAATACTCTGAAGCCTCCCTGAAAAGATACATCAGAACCTACAGGCGCAAGGGGGCCCCCATAAGGGAAATTTAAAAAAGGGGACAACAGCTCGAGACAGCAATGACTCCCTCCAAAAAAAAGCTGCACTTGCTGAAAATCCCCCTACATCCTTATGAGAGGCTGGAAGACCTTGGAACCGTTCCAGAAGGAGTAATCTGTGGCTGGTTTTTCTCCCAGGGTGGTTAAAAAGGGGGGACTGCAGGACCTTTTTAATCTTTAAATCCCCCAAGCACTTGGGCCCCCCCGAACTACGAGTTGAAAGGGGCGCACCCCTATAGGCCGGATAAGCAATCAAGAGGCCCCTCAGGACGTCAGAAAAAAAAGACCCCCCTACCATCTTTTCAAAAATATTTGGGAAAAATCAAACAACCTATTCGGCATACAGAAACCAATTCTGCTCTTCTTATGGGGGCAAAAGGTTTCGCTTCGAAGATTTTCCCAGGAACTTTCCCAAACGTAGGCGGGCGTTTACAACCCTTTCACCACCCTCTACCCCCAAGAAATTGCTTCCCCAAATAATTTACCCGGCCCTCTTGAAGGGTTTTTTCCCAAAGGTGGGCCCCAGATATTCTACTCACCCGCAGAAGCGGAAAGACGCTTTAAAGGAAAATTTTTTGGCCCGAGTCGACCAAAAACTACCACAAACATTGGGAAAGGCCTTCTCGAAAAAGGTGTTCACCCGCAACCCCCTGCCTCACCAGTCCCCTGTCCGGCAAAGAAAGGAGTTTTTCCCCGAAAAATCACCGAAGACCGGACTCGCCGGAGCCTCACCCCCCATGATACCTTCCCAGGACTTTCCCATTGGCTGTTCGTTATCCAGAGGGTCGTGAGTAACCTGGGCTTACAAACCTTCGAGCTCTCCCTCTGATCCCCTTCCTCTATCCTCTATCCCCCTTTTTTTCTTTTCTTTTCTTTTTGACTCTCCTGAGATTGTTCTAATACATAAGCCGTTGAAATTGACTCTGGACTCTTGCATAGTGTTTTGATACAGGCTGTTTTGCCTGAATGTGTCCCTATTGTGGGAATTATTATGCTGCTTCCCATTCTGGGAATACACTCTATACACTTACCTTTTGACTTATAATGCTGTCCCCTCGTAGTTAAACTTAAAGTTACAATTTTTTCGCATTGTTACGCCATTAGTTTTGGGAGATAGATATTTCTCTTTTCTCTGGTGCGGGGGTCGGGTTCGGATGTGATACAATGCCTGAAGCTCCTGTTTTCGGGTACACCCGCCCACCAGAAAAAAGTGAAGTCTCACGGCGCAAAAGGAGAGTTAGTATGAATAACAAGCTATCTCTCTGCGTGATTTTGTTTCAATGCTTATGGTTTGGTTATGTGTATTTTGTGGTTGTACGCTATTGGAGTCCTGCTCATCCATGGGGAAGCCCCTGTCTGCTAAATCTTTCTGGTGGGACTTCCATACTTGGGATATCTCCCACGACACAGTGTATCTCCATCATCTTCCATGAGAGTTCTCTCCTGGAATATTAAAGGGCTTCGTTCTCCTAACAAGTGAGTTAAAATTATCCGCTATCTTAAAAAAACTCCGCCCAGACATTGTCTTCCTGCAGGAGACTCAACTGAAGCAGGAGGACTTCTTCCGTATGGAAAAATTATGGGTGGGACATGTGTATGGTGCAGTGGGAGGCAAGGCGGGAGTGTTAACACTCATTCATAAATACTTCCCTTTCACACCGATCTCCCACGACTTCGATGAGGAAGGCAGACAATCACAGCTAGTTATCAACTGCAATGGTTCACATATTAGCCTGTATAATGTTTACGGGCCCAATGCTCAAAATGCCCCCTTCTTTCTCAATCTGGCCACAAAAGTGCAGGCAGACACCAATACATCTAGAGTGGTGGGAGGAGATATAAACCTGGTTGTGGATGACACACTAGACCATAAGAGGACTCCAGAGGGGATGCAGCGGGCCTCTGATCTCTGCAGACCAAGCAGCCAGGCACTTAGATCTTTTCTGGATGTGACCGACCTTAGGGACGGCTGGAGAGATCTCCACCCAGATAGCAAGGAATTTTCGTTTTTCTCTTATTCACACCAGTCGTGGTCCAGACTGGATTACATACTTACCTCTCAAGATCTTAGTAGAAATTCGGGATATTGTAATCTCAGACCACTCTCCAGTCCTGCTGGAAATCGCTGATACCTACCCTAAAGGTCCCGATTTCATCTGGCGTTTCCCTTCATACTTACTTAAAACAGAAGCATTCGTCGACCTAGTACGCGGTTGGTGGCTTGAATTTTTGACAACCAACGCAGAACACTCAACTAATGTTTCATTGTATTGGGCTACCGCCAAATCCGTCCTCCGAGGTCGCATAATAGCCTACACGGCCTCATATAGACGCGAAGTGGAAGGATATTATAGGGAAGCGTCTGAAAAAGTAAAATCCGCTTATAGATCATTTCTCCAGTTGGGATCGATTGCCTCTAGACGGGAGTGGGAGTCAGCTAGGCGTGACTTTGAAATATGGCTGGATCGTACAGAAGAGGTGAAACGCTCCTATTTAATCTCCACTTTATTCAGATACGGTAATAAAGCAGGGAGAGTCCTTTCCAGGCTCATCAAGGGTACCTATCAGCCCTCTCATATTGTGTCCCTTCGAACACCCTCACTTAAGGTTTTTTATGAACAGCTTTACTCCGCTGAATCTGACCCCGGGATGAACGAGGAACGAAAACAGTTCCCGGACTCCGTGTCTATCCCTAGGCTTACTCCTGATCAGCTCGAAAGTCTTAATGCTGACATCTCTGCCACAGTGATTCAATCTGCTATAAAGGGTCTGGCGTCCAACAAGGCCCCTGGACCGGACGGTTTTACCGGTGATTTCTTTAAGGCCCTGGTGGACCCCCTCACCCAAATTTTACAACAATATTTTAATGAAATTCTGAAGACTGGCTATATTAGACGGGAGTCCAGGAATGCGTATATAAAGGTTATACCAAAAAAGGGAAAGGCCCCCTTCTCCCGGCCTCTTATAGGCCGATCTCACTGATAGATGTGGAACAGAGGCTGCTCTCAAAAATAATGGCGGATAGAATGGCAGCTTTCATGCCTTCCCTTATTGGAGCTTCTCAAAAAGGTTTTATTACAGGTCGGGCCTCCGTGGGTAACATTAGAAAGGTGCTGGCAGTGTTGGAGAGTGTTAAAGGTGAGCCATCCCCATCCGGACACCCTGTACTGGTTGCTATAGATGCTGAAAAGCATTTGATAATGTCCGGTGGGGATGGCTCTGGACTGTCTTGGATCGGATGGGTTTTGGGGGCCACTTTAGAACCTTTCTTTCTGCGCTCTACTCGTGCCCCACAGCGCAGGTACATACTCCAGGTTTCTTGTCCCGCGCCTTCACCTTGTTTAAGGGCACACGACAGGGATGTCCCCTCTCCTCTTTGATATTGCGTTGGAACCTCTTGCGCGCTATCTGGAAGAATCTGAACTTTTTGAAGGGTTCAAGGTTGGAAGGGTCCCGGTTAAATTGGCCTTGTATGCGGATGATCTACTTTTGTTTCTTGACAATCCAATTGAGCATCTGCCACGGGTGTTTTTGTTCCTGGAAAGGTTCGGATCCTTTTCGGGGTATAAAGTTAACCCCTCAAAAAGTGAAATTTTAGAACTCCGCTCTCCCCTTCCAAAAGACACTTGGGATGATCTCGGCCTACATCTAAACCCTGCTGATAAATCCATCACTTATCTGGGTATTAAGATCGAGAGAACCCCCGAAACGTTATACAATTTGAATTATCCTCCCCTGATTGAGCAGATCATAGAAAAATTACACAAAGGCAAATTTTCCCCCTGCCCCCTACGGTAATCCATCAATTAAAGGGGATGTTTTCCCCAAACTACTTTACCCTCTCCAGACTCTCCCTTTGTTATTGAGGCACTCAGATGTTAGAAGGAATACGCGTCCTTTTTCCCCGCTTCTTTTGGGTGGGGAGAAAGGCCTCTATTGCGCTGCAGAAATTAATCGCCAGTTGAAGCAGGTGGGTTGAACCCTGATATAAGATATTACAATTTGGTGTCACTCTCCCGGCATTTATTGGACTGGACTGGAGAGACGAATTGATACTCTAACTTTGAACTAGAAAGGGAGCTGATGTACCCTTGGCACCCCCATGCCCTTCTACATGCAAAAATCTCCTCCATCCCCACTACGAAAGATTTTCCCCCCCCCCGGCGTGATACA
Source organism: Phyllomedusa bahiana (assembly GCA_025379985.1). Classification (NCBI taxonomy): domain Eukaryota; kingdom Metazoa; phylum Chordata; class Amphibia; order Anura; family Hylidae; genus Phyllomedusa; species Phyllomedusa bahiana. The sequence goes on along the minus strand of JAODAL010010123.1, from coordinate 49,188 downwards.
GGGGCGACAGGGGAAACAAATTCGTAAATCTTTGCGCCCCCTTTCTCTCTCCAGGGGAAATGCCTTAGGGAAAACCACCCGGAATTCCCTCAGGGTCGGGACAACCCCATGTTTGGTCTGTGGAGGAATAAGGGGATCTGTCATGCCTGGCTGCTGATGCACACAGAAGAAAAACGATGAAAAACTCCACCCGATTGAAAAGAATTCTCTTTACCCCCACAATGTCCCCCCGGGCCTGCAGATCCTCTCCTTTTTTTGGGTCCAGACCCGGATATATCAAAGGGAAAAAGGTCCTAACAATTTGACTCCTTGATAGAGCCACAGATCCTACTTCACTTTATCTCTTTATCAATCAGGGGAGCTGGATCGGGCATCGACGTTGTGGGCCCCTTTAGGAAGTGGGAGCGTCTTTTTGATGATCCCCAATTTGGGGAAAAGATCATAAAAGGGTTGGGGAGACTCCGGAAAGCAGTGATTTGTGAGCTTTGGAGAGAAACGCAACTCAAGATAGTCCATAATGCGTTTTATGGCTTCAACTTGCCCCCCTCTCAAAATTGCCCTGACAGGCTTCAAGCCTGCCCCAAGTGCAAGGCCCCATCCACAGGTATGTGGCATGGAATTTGGACTTCTCCTTACACCCAGAAATTCTGGGACCTATTTATCGAGTACGTGCGAGATCATTGGAAGGTTAGAGTGGATAAAAACCATGAACTGCTGATATTTCACTATGTTCGGCCTCCGGAGGAGAACTCCGTGTCAGCTTCTCAAACTACCTCTCAGAGGGAGATTGAAAGTACGATACATATTGCAATCCTGGTTGCTAAGCGCTGCCTTCTCTTGCATTGGTTGAAACCCCACATGCTGCCCCTGTCTTTAATAATAGAGAATATAAAAAAATACTTGGCAGCGGATAAGTTAGAAACAGAGAGAAACAAAGAACTTTGAACTAAAGTTTTTTTCAGAAAATGGAAATCCTTCATTATCTCCCACTATTCGCACCTAGAGATAATCCAGCTGATGAAAACTTTCTGTCACTTGGGCTGGTACCTGAGGGAAGCCCTTGTGGATACTTTGGGGATCCTCAGGATACCTGAAGCGGGAAGGGGAATGCCTCCACACCCCCTTCCTCCCCCTCCCCCCCCCCCGGAGTTTAACTAGCGGCTCTTGGCATCTCGGATTTAGCTCTGCTTGATGCAATGGTTGAGACCCCTTTATATACAATGGACTCCTGTAGCAATGTTTAATCTAGCTTGGGTTGTTTGTTTTATTCTTACACCCAGACTGGTTGGTTATTTAATAGAGATCTTTTATGTTTACTTTATTCGTAGAATATTTCTTCGTTTGTGAAATCATTCACATTTAATCACTTTACCAATAGTTGGCCTTTCATTCTGGAAGCAATTTTATGGGCAGCCTGAACCTGATTTCCGTCAATGGACCCTTTATTAAGTGACATCAGGCTCCCACCTGATGGACTCATGATTTCTTGGGATGTCGTGTTTTCTCCTTATGATTGATATATTGCCTTACATCGCATCAGTGAATATTGTGTTTCTTATACACACCCATGTCATCTTTAACTGTAATGTCTGTTATTTTATTTTATGGAAAACTCAATAAAATATGTTTAAAAAAAAAAAAAGTAAATAACTCTTCAATTACCAGTCCTATATGTTGAAAGCTAATCTTTGTAGCGAGACAACTCCTATAATTAGCTTGTTTATTGCAACCTTATGTGTGGGTCTTTCGTTCTTACCTGAGCATCCTTCTTTGCATCCTTTGCATCATGTGTCATGGGTCCTGGTCTCTCTTGGTTCCATCCTTCTTACCATCTACCTTTAGATGTTCCCTGTCTGTCATAAATTTTGAGCAATAGGCATGTCTAACTGTTCGTTACTTCTTGTATGTATGTATAGAAATTCGACCAAATATCCTATAAACCAATTTCACACAGCTCCAACCCCCATCACTACAATAAATGTGTGGGAATCTTGTCATGTTTTAACCCTTTAAATTAACTCATATGTTTATATTATTTTATATCAGAATACATTATATTTAATACTATATCTATAATCTAGGATTTATAGACACCAGTGGCAGCATGTTCTTATTATGTATCAAAGTTGGCTCCCTGATTACCCTCTCCTCTTCTACAAATGAAATGGTCATGAAAACTATTTTGTTATAAAATATTTGATCTAAATCACAAATGAAGCAGAAGAACATAAAATGTTACCTGTTTATTTTGGCTATAGAATACACACAGTTTTATTTCAGATTTTTTTTTGGTTTTCCTTAAAATGTTAGTTCTGGCATCAAAAATTCGTCAGGCAAAGTGAATATTCTTTTGTTTTAAACTGTCAGAAAATATCTGTCATTTCAGCATGTGGTGCCAAGAATCATATTGCCTGTTTCCTTTCACTTCTTTGGAATTCTTTTGTCTCTCAGAACATTAAACAAAAATACATTAAGTATTAAGATAAAAAGCTGGCAAAATCAATTATTCTCATTAGCCATTCAACACACTTGCATCAATTCCAGTAATGGGATCTATTTACATAGCAAATACTGGATGGTAATGTTTATTTCTATACCAAGAGATAGCTTTGTGGATTTGTAATATATTTTATCACCAAGCTGTACATAATGCGCTGTTTTAAAGTTATTTCCTGTTACTCGCTAAATTTACTTAAAAGGAGCTGAAAATATGAAGTAAGAGACACAAGGGATAAGGCAAATCCTGAAGTAATATGGTATGCTTGTGCAGACTGTATGCCACTGATGTACACAATGGTATAGGATTAGTTAAACTCCTGCAGAATAATTTCAGAATAACCTTAAAGGGTTTGTCTCATCTCAAAGTTTCATAGGATGCATGAATGAAATAATGCTGCTTTGCTCGTCACTTCCTGGTCAGCTGTTTTGTAATTAACATATGAGCTCCGTGTATTCAGACTTCTATGTTTATTAGTCTAGATTAAATAAATTACCTTCTCTGAGGCCTGGAGAAGCTTCTAAGCTAACTTAAACAGTAGAGTAATCACTGTCTTTTGTCTGAAAGATCAGATAACACACAAGCTCTCACTGCCGGCCTGTCTGATGACTTCACTACCTGCTATCAGACAGCAGGGGAGAAACAGACAAACAGCAGGGGAGAAGGAGTACACAGGTCAGTCACTTGGGGAACCAGAGAGAGCTCAGAAGGTGATAAAATCATTTGTAGCTCCTTAACAAAAAAAGATGAGCAAAGCAATATATTTGGAAAACATCTTCATTTAGGGCGACATGTATGAAGCTCGCCACGTCGGGGCGCACCTTTCCGCCAGTTTTCCGCCGAAATTTGCGCCTGATTTATGTCGGCGCTGAGGCGTGCTCATACATACTATGTAAAGTCCACCGCGCCTCGCCAGTGTGTGGGGCGCAGTGCGGGAATTAGGCGCAGTGCGGCGCTGCGCCTATGATTCGCCGCCCGAGGTAGTGCGCTCATACATAAAATGTAAAGTCCGCCGCGCCTCACCAGTGTGTGGGGCGCAGTGCGGGGACTTGGGCACAGTGTGGCGCTGCGCCTAAGATTCGCCGTCCAAGGAGGTGCGCTCATACATGCGGGGAAAAGTTCCCTGCGCCTCGCCAGTGTGGGGGGCGCAGTGCGGGACTTAGGCGCAGAAGGGACTGCGCCTCACATGTATTCCGATGAGAAATCATTAAACATGTCCGTGTGGAGTATGAATAAAAAAATCGCCTTTATATAGGCGGAAAACATTCTCTGAAAAAGAGCTCAAACCTACAAAAAAAATACATAAATAAAATCACTTTCCAAAAATCTAGAATGCCGCTATATCGGGAATTTGGATATTTGAAATTGCCGGGAAATTACAGTAATTTTAAATTCTGTAAGCTATTCAACATTGGTCGGCAGAAACCACCAATCGAATAGGAGCGACAGTGAACCATTAAAAACCTATGGGAAGTTTTGAACCAATCAAAATCAAAAGGGGGGGGGCAGTTCAAAAACAGTAAAAATACAGAAAAAGCTGTTTGGTTGAGCTAGCGGGGGTTTGGCTATCCCAGCCAACAGAGCGCAGCTATTTTGTCCCATTGTAGTTATGGAGAGATGGGAGCAATGAAATCTCGGGCTCAGCGCCGTGCGGCATGGAGTATGATTTAAAAAAACATTTTTTTTAAGTGAAAATATTATCTAAAAAAAGGGTAAAAACTTTATAAATATGAATCAATTAAATCCTGAACAACGTTTTGTCCCCGGACCGGGCTACTAAGGAATTGGTATATGAAAATTTTCCCGGGAAATTACAGTAATTCAAATTTTTAAACTTTTCATTGGCGGATAAACCACCCAAATCAAAATTTGGAGGACAGGGACCTTCAACCTATGGAAATATTGCCCAAAATCATATTAAAGTTCGAAATACAGTAAAAAGGGCAGAAAGAGTTTTGGGGGTGAGCTACGGGGGCTTGGCACCCGGGCCCAATCAGAGGCAAGCTACTTTCTTATAGAGTTTAGGGGAAAAGAAATGCAGGGCGAGCTTGTTTTGATTGGCAAATTTAAAAGAGGGGCGGTTATTTGGCCAATGGAGAGCGAGCGACGCTTTATGGGTTTTCTAATGCAATCTGGAAAAAAAAACTGTACATGCCGAAATCAAATGATAAGTCCAGAATTTGTCCCGATGGTATATAAAATGATCAATAATATGGGGGGAAAAGAAAAAAAGAAAATTTTTAAAAATTCATTTTTATGTCTTTATTTTCTTTTAGCCAAGGATCAATAATATGGGTGCGGGGGCAGCTGAAAGTGGGAACACTGCGCCAACCCCGCATCCGCGCCCCGCGGGGGTTTGGGGCTGGTGGTCACAGGTACGCCAGAAAACAGGGCGGGAAAGCCCGTTCATACATTTTCCCCTTAGTTTTCCCCACATTTTGAAATCTTTGTATGAGACAACCCTTTAAGCAAAATATTTTGAGGTTAAAACTTAATTTTGGGGCTTAATGCAAAATATGAAAAAGGGACGTCCCCAAAGCCCCGCAAAACATTTATTTGTCATGAAAAAATATTCTGCACTTCTTGTACCAAAGATACTCATACAACTATTATGCACTCAGCTCAGCCAGCTGTGCAATTTAAGGGCTTTTCCTGGTTAAAAGGACAAGGCTTCCAAGTCTTAGGCTACGGTCACACGGCTTATTTTGGGACGGATTTCGTTCCATATTTCGCGCCTATGCAAAATTAGGGGCTGAAATTGCCCTATTACGGTAATCCAAGTTCTCTAGAAAACTATGGATTCCGTCTCCTCTCCCCCGCTGCTTTTATTTCGCGGGGGGAGAAAGGACAGTCAATTACCCCGGGGGGATCGCACCGTAAAATAATAAAATGTCTAGCTGAGGGCACACGGCTAATTGCGGGCGAAATCCGTCCCCGCAAATTTCGCCGAAATAAGCCGGGGGGAACATAGCCTTAGTGTAAAAACACAATCAGGATACAGGAGACAGCCACTAAAAAGTGCAAAAGGCCCTTTCATCGCGCTATATAACCCCCTACCCCGATTTACATTTTTTTTTTAAAAACCCCCAAATGGGGGTTTGGTTTATATGGGGCCATTCAGAGATATTTAACTGGACCCCAGAGACCATTCGAGCAAGAAGAAGTTTATTACAAGACAAAGGTAACAGGAGGGACCCCCAGGGTTAAGTAATACTCCTCTTTCTGGTGAACTGTTTCCAGGAACTTTCGCCCTCCCACCAGGACTTGGTAGCAGTGCCCTTCACCCCCTTTCCCTTTTGAGGAGTGGCCCAAAGGTACAGTCTTTATGGATCCCAAACACCTGCTCTACCACTGATTTGGCAGCAGTATCCTACCTCCCCTCGCCCTGTCAGCATGCCTGTCAGCTATTGTGCAGTCTGTGGATTACCCTGTAATTCCCTCCATGCTTTGACAGAATCACAGAGCAGTGTAATACGTTATACAGAATTAACACTGTACACAGCCTGTGTCATTCTTTAATCATGTGCAGGGGTGTAACTAGAAAAAGCCTGGGCTTTGTTGCAAACTTTTGGATGTGGTAATTTACTGTACACTGCCGACGGGCCATGTCATATGATGCTGTCTCCTGTCCCTTTCCTACATCCACACATCAGTCCTGATTTTAGTACTTTTTGTGAAAAAAAATTTAGAGACCCACTGTTTCATTCCTTTCATTAAAGGGGTTATGTTTGTTAGTTAGCCGTTTTTTTGCTCTAAGCCCCTCAGTTACAAATTCAGGGGCGTTTTTCCCTCCAGTGGGGTTCTTAACCGAAGGTTTAATCATCCCCCCTTCATGTTCATGTGGTCTGTCCCCCCCCCCATCCACCTGCACTGTGTCTTCCTATGCAGAGTATTTTAAAAGCTGTTTAATACCACAGGCTTCTTCATATTTCAAAGAAATCCCGTCTTGTATAAAATCCCCCAAACTGTGCAGGTGAAATGCCCCGGCCTCTAAGTTCCCTTTTATTTTAGGCAATTTCCAAAATTTTGCTGTTTTTGATTATAGAAGCCCTGCAGTGTTATTCTGTTTCTTTGCTGTGCAGAGTGAAAAAGTGCAGTCCCTTATTTGAGTGAGAGGGAGGAAAAGCAAACACCCCTAATACGCCCCCGGGGGGGCCCAACAGAAAATAAATGAGTCTCACTGTGAAAAAAAGGAGGGGGATCGACCAGGACGGAGATATGTAAAACAGAAAAAGGGGTCCCGTGAAACAAGACGCTTGCTAAAACCAATTGCAAAGTTGTTTGTATTTCACTGTCCCCCCTTTTTCTGAAAGACCATTCAAAAAATGAACAACCCCCTTTTAAACAGAAAGGTGATAATGACTGATATATATTTCAGCGCTAGGTTTCAGGTAAATACACTGTATGCATTTTGACTACACTGCACATGCACCAGGCCAAAGGGTGTAAAAACAATAGGGCTAAAGAAAAAAAGGATGGGCCCCCCCTGACCCAAAGGGACTTAAATGGGGATAAAATTTTCAAAAATTAATGGTATGAATTTCGTGCAAAAATGGCACAGAACCCCATAGAGAATAGATAAAAAAGCCCCAATTTAATATTCTCCCTAAAAAGGAAACTGGGCCGATTTTTTCAAATGTCTAACATTTAAAAAGTCTTAGTTGCCCAAAACAACCAATCAAGGCTTACTTTCTTTTCCCCAACGTTTCAAAAAAAAACTGAATTTGATTGGGTTTCATGGGAATAAACTTCTTATGTTAGAAGTTTTTATAAATCAGGCCCCCTGTTTTTGCCCTAAAATGTGCCCCCTAGTACTGGCAGTGCTATTGCTGCTAGAGCTATAGTTAACCACATGTTAAAAGGAAAGCAAGCAGCGAGAAGTATCTTGGTCACATGTGAGGTGCCGACCATTGGGAGTGTATTTAGCATAGTGACAGATGATCATTACCACGCACTACCAATGAACTAAGGCAGGGGTGTCAAACTGCGGCCCTCCAGCTGTTGGGAAACTACAACTCCCTTTCATGCCAATGTTATAGATTATACAAATGCATGATGGGAGTTGTAGTTTCCCAACAGCTGGAGGGCCGCAGTTTGAACCTATGAACTAAGGAAACTGATGTGGTCACATGACTAGTGGTAGCCGCTTGGGACATCTAATTTTCTTACTGTCCAAATGTATCTAAAATTTAAAATACTGTATATGTCTCCATTGATAGCTGACTAAAAACTAATATTGCATAGTCTGATACTGCAATCATATTCCCTTTTATCTTTCCTCTATTTGCTATTATACATTCAATAAGTTAGGAAAAAGCAGGTAACAGATAGAAGGAAGTATACCTGCAGTCTGTTTGTAGTCTGTTACCATGGAGATTAATAGGTCTGCAAAAGAGCTGTAGACATAAACCAATATTTTTTTTATTAAAGGGAGTATGTCATCTCATTTGTAAAAAAAAAAAACAAAAAAACAAAAAAACATGCCTAGTTTTCATTCCTCTCTACATCTGCCATTTGGGGACGATATGGAAGCCCCATTACACATTCAATTGTAAGCAGATTATACTAACATTGATGTAAGTTCCCACAGTGCACTGTACTTTAGTAACTGAATTTCAGCAGAATGGTGGGGGTCCAACTGCTTGGACCTCCACCAATCATGATAAGAGGGGTCCCAAATCCCCATTAGAGTGGAGGTCACACATGCAAACTGCTACTCCATTCACTGTCCAATAGAATGACAAATCTCCTCTAGTCCCATAGACAGTGAATAGAGAGGCAGTTCTATTAAGATGGGGTTTTAGGATCCCTGTTCTCGCCATTCAAGAACCCAAGATAAAAAAATTGGGGATTCTTTAGTGACTTTCAATCTCATGCTCATTAAAAAAAACAAAACAAAACTTTTTTTTTATTAATAATTCATAAAGTACAGGAGTGACCAATTATGAATAGATGACATGTATGGTTATTGAATTAAGGTCGAATCGAACATATCTGAAAGTAGGAAGGGGTTTGTCATCACTGGCTTACGCAGACTTGAGCTATTTCTGTCTGTTACAGCTTCAAATCCAGGGGCGAGTCTCTCCTCCCAGTAGGCGTGTCTTCTCTCACTGAATAATTGTGACATCATCATTCTGTGTGAGCAGTGGCAGGGAGAGTATGTCACAGCTCTGCAGACCTCCTGCTATGGTTCTCATGTCTGCAGAGCTGTCACCTCTCTCCCAGGCTCCTTGTAACCAGCACAACTGCATTGGTGTAAACAGTTATACATACAGCCTGAAACAAATGTGAGGAATGCACTCTGCTTCCCCCTCTGTTATAAGGCAGAAAGTAGAGCAGACTGTATAAGGCTGTGTTATATGGATGATGGGAGCAGACTGTATAAGGCTGTGTTATATGGGTGGGAGAGTGAATAAAGCAGATAGAGATTCAATAATCCTTCACATAGACAGATGAACATAGAGAAGCTGAGAGAGCCTTTATTATACAGACACAACCATCACAACAAGCTGAGACACCTAGTTTCACTTTAATTTTCCGCAGCTAAGAGGGAAGTAAGCACAGACTACAGGCAGCCAATCACTGCATAGGGGGCGTGTCCTGTCCAGAGGGCATGTGCCAACAGGCTGAAAGAAATATTAGTCCGCCAATCACAGAAAAAGTGGCGTGGCCCGACCCCAGGCTGCAATTTTAGGTGTAGAACACATAGATTTGCTCATATCTGCTATACTAAATTATTTAGGTAATGCAAACCAGTTGCAAAAAGTGCTTATTTTACTGTCTCCATTATTATAGATATAATCTTTGTAGTAAGAAAACCCCTTTAACTCCTTACCGCCGCTTCCAGTTTTGACCTCACTGAGAGAGCCCCATTTTTGTGTCACTTTATGTGAGAATAACTTTTTGATACTTTTACCTATCCATGTGATTTAGAGACTATTTTGACGTGACACATTGTGCTTTAAGTTAGTAAGAAATTTGGAAAAATTTGCCATTTTCAAACTTCAAAAATTTCTGCGAGTAAGACAGATAGGTATACCACACAAAATAGTTTATAACTAGCATCTTCCGTTTGTCTGCTGTAGGTTGGCATAATTTTTTAAATGTCTTTTTATTTTTTTCCGACATCAGGAGGCTTAAAAATTTAGTAGCAATTTTTCAAATTTTCAAGAAATTCAACAACATTTTTTTTCTTTTTTTTCTTGTTTGCTCTTCTTCTTTTTTGTGTGTTCACTGTGGTGTGATCCTTTTTCCCTTTATTTTTTGTTTCCTTTCCCACTGACGAGTCCAATTCATAGATGACACGCGTATGGGTTTATAATTTTTTAAGTTGTTTTTCCTTAAGTAAGGGCTATTTTGTGGGGTCGCCTTTTATGGGGTGTTTGCTCTGCTCAGGGTCAGTTCCCTTTTAGGGATTTAATAGGGTGAGAATTTGTATTCTATTATTGTCTGGTATATATCGTTTGAGGCCCAGTTGGATACTATTGCCTGTATTGAAGAGTCATATGGACTGTACCAGAATGGATTACTGATAAGCATAGTGAGTCCTACTTTTGACCCTGTTGTTACTATATGTCTATTTATATTTTTGAGCAGGTTTTTTTGGTTATGGTTTTGGATCTAATTAAAAGTTATGTTTTAGGATTGTTGTTTTGACATTAAATGAGTTTTCTTGTCACTGGCTTTTACAGACTTGAGCTGTTTCTGTCTTACAGCTTCAAAACCAGGGAGTTTTTCCTCTCAGGAGGCATGTTTTCCCTCACTGAAGAGTTGTGACATCATCATTCTGTGTGAGCAGTGGAAGGGGGAGGATGTCACAGCTCTGTAGACCTCCTGAAATGGTTCTAATGTCTGCAGAACTGTCACCTGCCTCCCAACCTGCACAGGCTCCTTGTATCCAGAACACCTGCATTGTTTTAACCAGAACACCTGTGTTACTGTAAGCAGTTATACATACAGCCTGAAATGTTGGAACAAATGTAAGAAATGCACTCTGCTCCCCATCTGTTATCAGGCAGAAGATAGAGGGGAGCAGACTGCATAAGGCTGTGTTATATGGGTGATGGGAAAAGACTGTATAAGGCTGAATTATATGGGGGAGAGAAAGTGAATCTAGCAGCTACAGACTCAGTAGTTGCCCAGATCCTTTACATAGAGCTGAGAGGGGAGCCTAGAGAAGCTGAGGCACCTAGTTTCACTTTCAATTTACACACGGGAATCCAAGATGACTTGAGAGTCCAGAGAATCTTCTTGGGCTTGATGCTCCACAGCTGTCACAACAGAAGCAATTGGCATGGGTACAGGTGTGCGGGCCTGTGTCAGGCAGGCAGACTTGAGGTAGCTTGATTGGCACTGCTTGCCCCAATGGGTAACCTCACCTGTTTTCCAATCCAACGATGGACCATGAAGCTGGAACCATGGAAGACCTAGAAGAACAGAAGCAGAAGAATTAGGCAAAATGTAGAACGAGATTTCCTCCTTGTGGGAACTTCCAACTTGAAGAGACAGAGGCTTAGTACGGTAGCACACTGGTTCCTTCAGAATCTCCCCATTGATGGATGAGAAACGCAGACAGGCAAGCAATACTTGTCCAGCAGAGAGGGGTGGATTAAGTTCTCAGAAGAACCAGAATCCATTAAAGCAGAAGCTTGAAACTTAGAGCCAGAATCCCAGCTGAGAGTGACCGGAGTGGTCAGACAAGGAACTAAGGCATCATTACTCATGGTCACCTCAGCCACATGACCATGGCACTGGGTTTCCAGGGTGCAGTCAGGTGGACTTGGCAGTTTTTTAGGTAGTGCTTGGCACTGCCACAGTAAAAAATTCAGACTGCGCCGGCGTGGGCATTCCTTCAGGGTTAGATGAGCACCATTCACCTCCATTGGTTCATCTTGATGGGACGCGGGTGTCTGGTGAGGTAGACGTGGGTATACAGGTACAAGGCAAGGCGACGTGTGAGGATGGAAGGGCATTGGCTGCTGACTGTAGAACATAGTAAATTAGATGCTGCAGAGGTATTGCGTCCAGGTCATACAAAAATTTTCCGGAAGGTGCACAAAATTTTTGCAGATCCCCGTCAGCAGGCCCCCTCTCTCCCAGAGGGGTGAGGCGTGGCTACTGCTCCACCTGAGAGCAGGCTGTTGATAAATGCCAACTTGCCCTGGTCAGATGGGAACTGGTGGGCCAGGACCTCAAAGTGTATGGTACACTGATTGATGAAACCGTGGCAAGAATAGGGATCTTCATAGTTGTGGGCAGGCAAAGGCAAATGCAGGTTGAGATTGGTCATGGCAGCAGGAGGTGGAGCAACTAAAGGAATAGGTGCAGGTGTAGGTGCCAGTGCAGACACCACATCATCCAGATGAGCGGTAATTGTAACTTCTGAAAACGTTGCTCCAAATGGACGCCATTACGGGAAACAACGGCTGCCAGGTGCTGGATATCAGGCAGGGCTACATCTGCGGGATCATACTGTTCATACTGTAACAACCAGCGGTGTCAGTATGCACTGACACCGTGGACGCCTGGTATTTGTGGATCCTCTGGACCCCCGTGAATGTAGATGGTAGGCTACTCACGTTGACAGCTGAAGTGCAGGACAGGGACACCGGGTATAGGCAGAGGTGACGGGCCCCCGTGAGTATAGCCATAGATGGATAGCAGAGTCCCAGACAGGTAACTGGCAGGTACAACGTCAGGAAACAGCAGGAAACTAAGCACTGGATAGCGCAAGATTAACATGGGAAATCACTGAACATACTGGTAACATGGGGGTTAACTCAGCAAGAGCACAGCAGACAAGGGTCAGGATTCTAGAAAAACATCAATGAACTGACCCAGAGGCAGTGGCAGGAAGTTCCTTTTAACACAGGAGGTCACAGGTAATTGGACAGCTAATTAAGAACTGTCTCTTTTTATCTAAGGAAGCTGCCAAGCGCGTGCTTTAGGGGGATGGCGTGCACGCAGAGGCAGCCACAGGCGACGATTGCACACGGGATCAGGAGGTGCAGCCAGAGCAAGGACAAGTGAGTTGTAACTGGCAACCACAGCCACTGGAAACTTACCACAGGTAACATCACCTTACAGGGAGCTACAGTAGGCACAGAAGCAGGAGCACGGGCACGTCCGCGGTCCGAAACAGGAGCCGCAGATAGCATGAACCGTGATAAAAATAGAGCAATCCTGTTAGTGTTTTTTAGTTTTATTTTTTACAGCGGTCACCGTGCTAGCTTTACTCAGCAGGTCGATATGATTACAGCGATACCCAATTTGTATATTTTTTATGTTTTACTGCTGTTACACAATAAAAACACTTATTCAAAAAGGAAAACTCATTTTTGCATCACCATACTTTTGTATCTTCTGTGTAAGAGGGCTTTATAGGGACTTGTTTTTTTCTGGATGAGTTGACGATCTTATTGGTATAATTTTTTGGAGGACAAGACTTTTTGATTGCGATTAAATCCGTTTTTTGGAAGGTCGGGTGAAAAAAATACTGCAACCCTAGTACTATTTTTATTTTTTTTTTTTTTACAGAGCTGACTGTGCAATAAATGTGACAAGTTAGTTTTACTCTGTGGGTCGATATGATTATGGCGATACCCAATTTATATTGTTTTTTATGTTGAAATATTTTGAAAAAAGGTGTTTTTATTATGTAAAACAATAATTATGCATCGCTATCTATTTTTTGTGGGATGAACTGACGTTTTCATTGGTACGCATACGTCAATTTGCTGGAACCCCTTCCAGTCCATGACGTATGGGTACTTCAAATGTCAGTTAGGCGCTAATAAAGTGATGATATGATAAGCTTATTCAAATATTTTCATAACACAGAGCAAAAGAATGGTCACTGCACAATAAACTGAGAAAAAATTAGCAATTAAGGTGATTGAGTGTAGACTGGATGATATGAAACTGAATGTGACAATTCATGTCGATAAACCATAAAGATATAAAGAGCTTATTACAGTAGAAGCCGATATAAGAGAAGTAAAGACATGATAGTAACAGGCGTACATGAGTCCCAAATGCTGATTTTTTTTTTAATTGGTGAGCTAAATAGATTTGGGAATAAAATATTCCAGACCAGTATTGTAGTCCTATATAACCTTTATTTCCCCGGCTACAGTTAGTTGTATGATACAGACATTTCACTTCCTAGAAACTAGAATAATAATCCGTATTTATATGGAATTTTTTGTCTTCCCAGAAAAAGAAATCTACACAATTCTCACCAGACTGCCAGGAATTTCATGTGGTTAACGTATTTCTCTTTGGTTCCTGCTTACCAAGACACATATATTCCACAGTTTTCTATAGCAGTCTAATTCATTCCAATAAATATATTATTCTGCACAGTTTTACACATCCTTATTGCTGTTTTGATGATCCCATGCCATTTTGATGCTGCTGAGATTTCATGGTAACCAGGGGTATGCTCAGAATTTTGTAAAGGCTGGAAAGGGCGTTCACAGTCACGAAGATGGACATAAAAAAGCATGTATATACAACCTCAATTTCAAAAAAGTTGAGATGCTGTGTAAAATGTAAAGAAAACATGTATGCACAACAGAACATATAACATACTATCAAAAGTTAAAGTTAGACATCTTCCTGTTTCATTTAAAAAATGTACTCAATTTTAAATTGATAGCAACAACACATTTAAAAAAAAGTTGGGGCAGGGCCAGAGGCATAACTTGAAGCTCTGGGGCCCTAATGCAAGAAGTGAAATGTGCCCCCAGCTACCACATGCTACTTACAATGCTGGTATCTCCTTATTTGGCAGGAGAGCTTTTGGGCCCCCTCAGGCTGCAGGGCCCAATAGCGACTGCTACCTCTGCACCCCCTGTAGCTATACCTCTGGGCAGGGCCATGTCTACCATTGTGCAGTATACCCTCTTCTTTTTACAACAGCTTTTAAATGTCTGGTAAGTGAGAAGATCAATTGCTGGATTTTTGGGAGAGGAATGTTGTCCCATTCTTTTCTGATGTAAAATTGTAGGTTCGCAGTAGTCCCAAGTCTTCTTTGGTAGATTTTTGGTTCTATAATAAACCAAATGTTTTCTATTGATGAAAGGTGTAGGCTTCAGGCAGGTCTGTTCAACACCTGGACTCCACAAATCCATGGTGTTGTGATGGATGTCACATGTGGCTTTGTGGTTTAGCATTGTTTTGCTATAATATGTAAGACTTTCCCTGAAAGAGACATTGGATGGGATATGTTCTAACACTTTTAGACACCGTTCAGCATTTATAGTGCTTTTCAATATGTGTAAGCTGTCCATGCCATAGACTCAAATGTAACCCCTTACCATCAGAGATGCAGGCTTTTAAACTATGCGCTGATAACAAGCTGAGTGGCCCCTCTCCTCTTGAGTTCACCGGACATGGTGTCTGTGGTTTTAATAAAAAAAATAAAAAATAAAAATAAAAATCACATTTTGATTTGTGTGCCCATAGAGCAGCTTTTCACTTTGACTGGAAAAGGCTTGGCATATTTCAGCAAGACAATGCTTGAACCACATACAGCATCCACCACAACAGTATGGCTTTGTAGAAGAGGAGTCCGGGTGCTGAACTGGCTTTCCTGCAATTTAGACCATGAACTAACAGGAAACATTTGACCAACTATAAATAAAAAACCTGGCAAAGAAGACCCAGAACTACTAGGCACCTAGAACTCTACATTCTTATTCCATTTTAAATAAGCTTTGGCCCAGAAAAGATTACATAATTTCTGGATTGTGTTGATTTATGGCTTTTGTTTTGCATGATAAAGCTTTAATTTGCTCTTGTCTATTGCATGGCGAACTGTGTTCACTGAAAAAGATTTCTGAGAGTATTCCCGAGCCCATACTTATAGACCGCATCCAATATTGACTCTTGCTCTTGTTCCCTGTGCACATGGATTTCTTCAGATTCTCCGAATCTTTTGATGATATTATATACTTTAGATGGTTGCATATACAGTCTTTGAAATTTTACATTTGTTCCATGATTTTTAGACAAAGTTTTCAGCAGATTGGTGAACTTCTGATCAACTTTGGTTTCAAAGACTTTCTTTCTCTAACATGGTCTTTTTATACACAGTCGTGTAGTTGAAAATCAACTCTCCGACTGTTTTTCTATTTGTACCATTTACTTTTACAGCCTGTTGTTATGCGTGTCCCAATTTTTTTTAAATGTGTTGCTGTAATCAATTTGTAAATTAATTAATTGTTTTAGATGAAATGGAAAATGCCTAGCTTTCAACTTTGATACATGTTGCATGTTCTGAATAAAATATGGCTATAAGTGATTCCCAAATAGTTGCATTCTTACTTTCTTACATTGTGTACGGCACACGTTTCTGTCGTGGGGCAGCAAGTCGCTGCAGAGGTTAATCCCTCTGGCCGGTCGACACACCCAGGGCTGATGAGCATAGGATTGACAGCTCGGCTTCTAATCAGTTCAGAGGGTGTGTCGCACATGGCAATAGAGTGGCCCTGAAGCCGCACCAATTGGCTGCAGGGGCGGTGTCCGGGCGCCTCATTTAAACCTGCTCAGCCTTTGCCTGTGAAAGGTTACCCCTTGTGTTTCCCCTTGTTTCCTTGCACGTTTGTATACTCTGGCTTACCTGACTTCGGCTTGCTTCTTGACCACGTTCTCGTCCTCTGATTCTGTACCGCGTTACCGTCCATGTTTTGACCCTTGGCTAGTCTCTCGTTATTCTTCTGGTTTCCGATTCTTGGCTTTTATGTTCTCAACCATTACCAACCTGGACTGTTTGACTCTGCTTCCCCCTGACAGCCCCGCACTTAGTAGCATAGGGCTTGTCATCCAGTTGGGGTCTGCCATCTAGGGCAGCACGCCAAGTAGGCAGGGACAGTGGGCTGGGTGGCAGTCAGGGCCCACTGCACCTCCTCTGACATGACATCATGACATCTGTGTTACCTGCCCTCATGTCTAAACAAAGGCCATTGAAAAGCAATGAAAAAGATAAGGTATCATTATGTGCCATTATTTTATTGTCCATTATCTACTGTGATATTATGGTACATTATCTGCCAAGTGAATATATATATTTATTTATATGTGTGTATCTATAGTGCACATCATGGGCACCCCATATTTTGGGATCTCTTATTTTTTGTCATCACTGTGTTTTGGCTATGAGGAGCCATTTATCCCCTGATGAATCCAATCACTTTAAGGGAAACGCGTTGGGAGTGCTGTCTTTAAGCCATCTGGCTACGTATCTTTCTGATAAACCTGGTTATTGGTGTAAGGGCCGTCTTTTTCGGGGAAATGACTCCACTAATTGTGAATAAACAGTGTTAGGGACCATTTAGGGTGAGATTTATAGGACTATAAATTATCTGCAAGTCACCTCCCACATCAGGACAAAGTTTAATCATGATTAAATCATCTATTGGTTCCTTTTTTTGTAGACTATATGTTTGTCATATATTCCCTGGGCATTTATCGTTGCTGTATTTATGATTTATTTGTCATGATCCACCTGGCATTGGGGGCTGTTCAGTATTACTGTCAGTAATGTGTGTATGGCCCTTTAAGAGGTTCTGTTCCTTCCCAGCCTCAGCCAGGGTTTCGTATGCAGCCTTTATGGTTAATGCCCTGGCTGGGGCAGGATATTTATACGCTCCTGTTTCCTGTCTTTGCCTGAGATTTTCCTGGACATGCTAGTTCCTGCCTGGTGTTCTGCTATGGTTTCCTGCTTGTTCTCTGGCCACCTGGACTTCTGTTTAATTTGATTTGTCTGATTTCTGTTTTGCTTTTTGGATTTATGAACTCTCTCCGCCCCACCCCATGTTCCCAAGGATCACCCCTCGTTTATTATAGGTTTTCTTTCTGGGATCATTTATGTTTTTGTGATATTTTTTTTTAATGATTAAAACAAAAATTATGGCCGACATGTCCCATTAGGGCTGCACCATTTTGTGGTATATTCTGCGGCCAAAAATTGTAGACGCCCTATTGTTTATATAAATGAACTTTAATACACCAAAACTAGGTGCCTTAAACACCAGGCACGACACATTTGAATGCGCCTAAAGTTGGCACATCAAATATGCTAGTAATGATATCTATGCACCCAAATTATGCTATGTGCCTAGATTAGGCTCACCAATTATACTATGCAAGCTATACCACATGCCAGATTTTTGACAGGTTCTTTCATTCAGGCACACTACACACTCATTTAATGTGCCTTAGAACTGGCATGGAGGCACCTCTTTTCTGACATGTCGCCCTATGAATTCTACTTTTCTGTGCCTTTGCTATGACCCTGATTTTGTTCATGTTTTGCTCAGTGATTGATTATCTATAGTCCTCCCAAA
Source organism: Phyllomedusa bahiana (assembly GCA_025379985.1). NCBI lineage: Eukaryota > Metazoa > Chordata > Amphibia > Anura > Hylidae > Phyllomedusa > Phyllomedusa bahiana. Next base: position 31,341 of record JAODAL010010123.1, on the reverse strand, counting down.
TCAGGTGGCAATCAAAGGTTCTGCAATAATATCCATAAATTAAATAAAATCTTGACATTTTATGTATATCCTATGCAAAGGGTTGACCAAAAGTTTGGGGCCTGCCCGTTTTTTAAACAGCAGATGTCCATCTTCAGTATTTTGTTCTCCAATTTGGTTCACATGGTGCTCAATTCAGGAATATTGTTCTTCTTAAGGCTGGGTTTTGTATTAGGAGCACTCCAAAAGCACAAAGGACAGGCCTGAAAGAGGTGAGGAAGACTCAAAAGGTAACAACGATAGCCCTACAGAAGACTGCAGAATACAAGAACATCTATTATGTGCCCACTAACTAAAAAACTTGAAAGAAGAATGGTGTCCATAGTTGGGGCACTATAAAAGGAAGCTGCTGTTGACCAAAAAAAAATGCAACCTGTCTCATGTTTGCTCTGGACAACCAGGATGTTCCACAAGGTTTCTTGTAAAATATTCTAAGGATAGATTACCAAAAGGGGATTTTTTACACAGTGCTATGTGTGGAGAAAAAGAACACTGGCCTCCAACATCAAAACCTTGTGCCAACTGTAAAGCCTGGTAAACAGAGTATCGTGCTTTGGGGCTGCTTTGCTGCCGCAGGGACTGGATGCCTTCCTATCATTGAGGAAACAATAAATATATTAAAGGTATATCGAAAAATTTTATAGTAGGATGTAAGGGAAGCAGTCTATGACCTCAAGCTGAAGACACATTAAGTGATGCAGGACAATAACCCTAAGCACAGAAGTAAATCAACTAAAGGAAGACTAAAAAAGAAGATTGGTGTTTTGGAATAGCCAATAACTTTCATGACTTTAACAGTATTAAAATTCTGTGGTATGGCCTGAAGAGCATGAAAGAGTTCTCAGGAATATTAATAAACTGAAGTATAATTGCAGAGAGGAATGGTCTAAATTTATTTCTCAATATTGTGTAAACTTACTTGAAGCAACTGAAAACTTTTGATTGAGGTGACTGCTACTGAGTGATCCATAGTAAATAAGTTCAAGAATTCATTGACATTTTTGCCCTGCCCTGTAGTTGTTTACTTAATAAGCTCAATAGGTGACATGAACAGTATCTTATTAGTTTTGTTAGATTGCATGTCAGTTGAGAAAAGCCCTTATAGGACCGAAAAGTGTGATACTTGGAACCCATTAATAAGCAACTTTAAGCCTTTACATTGTATATGTTGAAATTAATTCATGCTTTTACTTTTTTTAATATGTGTAAAAAAAAAAGTTGTGAAAATTCACCTAAAAGTTCTGTTGATAATATTAGTATATGTAGTTAAAGGGGTGGTCCCACTACAGGAAAGTTTTAATAAAGTTTGTCCTTTATCTTGTGTGTTCAATTTGTACCCCGTAATGCATTTTCGTTTCTAAGGTTCTCGGCCCCTTTTCCCATCCATTGATTGGCTACTGGCATTGTTGCTTCATTATGATGTTGCTAGTGGCCGAATTTGTGAATGTGTATTTCTTGCGCATCCACGGTATGTCCCAGCCCCAGCCACTATGCTCTGGTCCATTGTAAACCATAGAACTGACTCTGGGCATGCGCAGTAAGGCCGGACTAGTTCTAGATGGCAGAAACTGACTCCTGCTTATCTCGTAAGTACGGGAGGGAGCGCACCGAGCTGAGGAATATGACATCATCAGTTAGTCTAAGTTTTGATCCACCCAGCAGTAGGAAGAAGAAGACGTCCCTTTTTTGAAAATCTGGAGCAACTGTAGATGCCGAAAAGCTATGAGGTGGGACCACCCCTTTAAGCCTCTGGATCTTAAACAGGGACCTACCAATTAAGTTGTGCTAAAGATACTGGATATACTGTTGTCAGTAAGTAATGATGTCCACTGTCTGCCACTTAAAAGGGATGTATCGCTTCATCAGTTTGTCTGTTTCATTGTACTCTCAGCTTCTCAGCTCTTTAAAGCCAGGGACGTTTCTTCCCCTCCCAGCTGGGTGTTTCTTAACTGATGGGGGTTGAAATCATCCCCCTCTTCACTGTTCATGCTCGCTCCCGAGTCAGTGTCCTCCCCCCCCCCTGTCTGAGTCCACATGTCACTGTGTGGTTTCTCTCCTTATGCAGTCTTATTTTGTAGGAGCTGTATGTTTACATAGCACACCCTGCAATCAGTCTAGACAGTCTTCTATGAACTCAGAGCACTGATCTCTTCTCCTGATCACAGCTTTGTAGTTGTTACATGTTGAATCCAGTCTTCTATGAACTCCCCTTAGAGCACAGATCTGTCTCCTTTCTATGTTTACAAGCAGCAGCATTAGGCACCGAGGCACAATTCTGCTGTTTTCTGATTGTAGAGAGCACTGGCTGGAGGATCTGGGTGGCTGTGTAGAGTGAAAATGTTGAGCCTATCCCTACACACAAGGAGCATTAAGCACCAGGCCCAATTCTGCTGTTTTCTGATGTAGAAGCAGCTGCCAGTGTCAATGAGGAAGCAGCTAGCTGTACTGAGTGAAATTGTTGCCGGGCCCCTTATTCTGAGTGAGAGGCAGGAATGCATGATCCTGTGAATACGACCAGGGGCCAGACAGAATGTAAATTAGAAGAGCCAGCAGCCAATGAAATGCAAGGAGGTGGGATCCGACTGGCACTGGGGACCAATTTTTACACAAAACAAAGAAAATGATCCTTTAAAACAAACAGCTTTGCTAATGCCATCCAATTGCAAAGTTGCTTGTTTTCACTGTCCCCTTATTCTAAAGACCATTTCATGTAATGATACAACCCCTTTAAGGGTGAATATCTCTCACATTATATTTACTTTTCACTAATAGATGGCAGACATTATTATATACAAACTGTAAATATATATGAGCTGGACAAGGAGAGTAGCAGTGAGAAGCAAGAAGGTGTAAGGTTTTAACACCCTCACCCACTTCCTCTTCTGTCCCCTTCCTCTTATAAATAGCGATTTTTATTTACTGGCACATTTTAAGGATAGATTACTTTCATTGCAGAACTCTTTTAGAAGTTTGTATTTCTAAACTGTGTCAGGAGGGCTGACAAATTCTCTAAGATGAACATAAAACAGCGGTGAATGGAGGTTGTGAAAATCCATGTTCAGTAAGCTGCCTCTAGTGGAGGATGCAGGCAATCAGGATTTAATTATTTAAAGGGGTTTTTCGCTACATACATCATATCTGTGATGATGGGTACAGTAAAAATAAGCACTTTTGCATTTGGGTTGTATTATCTAAATCATTTAGCAGCTGTTCGCTGATTTGTGTGTGTCTAGAGCTAATTTTGTAGCCTCATGTCGGGACACGCCCCAAGTGCTGTTATTTGCTTTCTTGTACCCTCAGTGCTCACTCTCCTCTGAGCTGTGTGAAACAGGCTGCCTGAGCCCCCCATGCTCCTCTCTAAATAACAGCTCTAATGTAAAGGATCTGGCAATTAATGAGTCTCTTAGATTCACTCCCCTTTATACACTCTACTCTCCCCACCCATATAACACCCTCTTATACATTCTGCTCCCCGTCACAGAAATGATTTTTCTCTAACTTCTCAGTCTCCCACGATCGATAATTGAATACACAGTGGACCACAAGCTCTATATCAGATCAGAACTAGCTTTACTACAGGAATCAAGAGGTTTTATAGTAGAATGTATACACCATATAGCAGGGTGTAGCCACCCATATAACACACCCTTATACACTCTGCTTCCCCCACCCTTATAACCCATATAACATACTCTACATACTCTGCTCCCCCCACAAACTTAACACAGCCTTGCACACTATTTATAACTGTTTCCAACAATACAGGTGTTCTGGTTACAAGGATTGCTGTGGAGCCCGGGAAAGAGGTGACAGCTCTCCAGGCATGAGAACTGACCATTGTGACATCACTCCCTACTATTGCTCATATGAATGAAGACTCAGGAGGGAGCAGGAACAAGGAGGGGATGTGAAGAAGTCTCCACTTTTCATTGAGTGAAGAGAGACCCGCCCCTGGATTTTAAAATCTAAGCTAGTGAAAAAGCTCAGATAAATGCAAAAGCCTGTAGTGAGAAAACTCCTTTAAGTCAATAACTTTGTGAAAGGAAGCAACATTAGTATGAAATAATTATTACAATATGAATTGAATCAGGGCAGACTTGTGCCTATCCTTATTGAAAAAAATTGCTAAGTACACTGTAAATAGATGCTGACCGCCCATTGACTTTAAGGCCGTGTTCACACGGCTTATTCCCGACGGATTTGTGAGCCGTATTGAACTCACAAATCCGCCGTGAATAAGGGCGGGCACGGGGCGGGGCTGAGTGCGGCGGGGGCGCCGCTCCCGGCCCCCATGGACAATGCATTGTTTACGGCGCGTCCGCGCAGTAATAATGTGCATTGTCCACTTTCTCCCCCCGCGGCGGATTTGCGAGCCGGGGAGGAGCGACGGAATCCCAAAAAACTGTTCACTATGAGAGCAGTGGATTACCGTAATGACAGAGGAACGGATTGGCGCCGTACTGAAGCGCAATCCAGCCGCGGAGTACGGCGCCCAATCCACGTGGCCCAAATAAGCTGTGGTGAACCGAGGCCTAAATATCTGAGCAGTCGACATCTAACTCCACATGGACATTGTGGAATGTCAGCTGTGCAAGTGGAGAGCCGGCTCTCAGTGTAAGGTGGCTGTCCAATGACAAGGCAGGAGTGCTTTATTACCGTTCCTACTCTCTTAATTGTGGTGTATACAGCACTTACTGAGCACTGTATACAGGGGCGTAACTATAGAAGCCAGGGCCCCAAAGCAAACTTTTGGATGAGGCCCCCTACCCCCCCCCCCCTCCTTGCCCACCTCCCTGACCACGACCATGTACCAGGACATGCTGTTAGATAATGTAGGATAATACAAGGGGACAAATAACTCACCATACATATCACTCAGCATACGGCTACCAAACAAATCCACTACACCAAAACCAATATTACTAATTAACCCTACTACAATATGTACTTGATTATACCACCAGAACTGACCACAAATTTCCACCACATAGTGACTGAATAATACCCCTAATATACTGATCAAGTACACAAAGACCAATAGTACAGCCATATAGTGACCATATAGTGGTATATACAAGTGTACACAGGTTTCCCTGGCAGACTGTATTAACCACCATACCGTGACCATAAGTGGACACCCAGAGTACACAGGCTCTGAAGACATATAGATGATTACAGTGTAGTTGCATCTTGTGAGCCTCAACAGGTGAACGTCTCTCTGATGAGTCGTTTGACATTCCCCTTTGTTCTGCATCTGGTCAGGTCCGCCATCATGAAGACATCAATCACCCACCCACATCCCTGCAGATTTAGACACAAATATCACAGAATCCTGAGTTTCCAGCACCTGCCCACCTTTGGCTATATGGGGCCCCAAATATGCAAGATTTAAGGTATCCCAATAGAGTGGGCCCATATAGCAGCAGGTGGTTAGGTAGTCTATAGGTAGCCTTACAGATGACAGGGTTAGGTGGGCTATAGGCCATATAGGTAAGGGTTTTGGTATCTAAAGTGGGCCCCATATAAGTAGACAGGCAGGCTTCGGGGCTATATAGTAGGGCAAGCTTAAGGGGGAGCTATAGGGGCTATATAGGCAGACAGGCTTCACGTAGCTATAGGGTTATTCAGGCAGCAACTAAGAGCTATATAGGCAGCTTTAGGGGCTATATAGGCAGGCTGGGGGTATAAAGGCAAGGCCTGGGGTCTGCAGGCAGGCTGGGTGTATATAAGGCAGGCTGGGGGCTATGCAGGCAGCTGTGGGGTAATCTAGGCAGGCTGGGGGAATCTAGCAGGCTGGGGGGCTATCTAGGCAGGCTGGTGGTATAAAGGCAAGCTGGTGTGTATATAGGCAAGCTGTGGTGTTATATATGCAGGCTTAGTGAGTACATAGGCAGGGCTTAGGGTATAACAGGGCAGGCTTAGTGTGTATACAGGCAGCTTATTGGGTATACAGGCAGGCTAAGGGGTAAACAGGCATTCTAGGGTGTATACAGTCCAGGCTTAGGGGGTATACAGGGCAGCTTAGGGTTATACAGGGCACGGCTTGAGTGGGTATACAGCAGCCTTGTGGGGGTATACAGGCAGTATGAGGGGGTATACTGCGGCTTGTGGGGTAACATGCAGGCTGAGGTGTTATAACAGGCAGGCTTGTGGGGGTATACAGTCAGGCTTGATGGGGGTATACAGGCAGGCTTGTGGGGGTATACAGGCAGGAATATGGAAGTATACAGGGAGGCTTGTGGGGGTATACAGGCAGGCTTGAGGGGGTATACAGGCAGGCTTGTGGGGGTATACAGGCAGGCTTGTGGGGGTAGGCAGGCAGGCTTCTGGGGGTAGGCAGGCAGGCTTGGGGGGATAGGCAGGCTTAGGGGGTATACAGTCAGGCATAGGGGCAGGTAAAATAAGAAATAGTTTACTTATCTCGGTCCACGCTCCCCCGATGCGCCGCGCTGCAGCCTCTCTGCAGCCTCTCTGCAGCCTCTCTGCAGCCTCTGTGCTCAGCGCGGGCAGCGCGGTGATGTGACGTCACCGCGTGCGCCCGCAGAGAGCCGGCAGGGGAAGTAGCAGAGCGGAGCAAGCTGCGCTCCGCTCTGCTATCTCTGGGCAGCGCTGCCTCTGAACGCTCGGGCTGGAGGTGCGCCGGGCGTTCAGAGGCAGTATGCGCCAGGCCCCTCAGCTCCGCGCCCGCCACAGTGAACTGTTAAGTTCACTGCCGGCGGGCCCAGGAGCGGCATTACCGGGGTAGCGGACGCAGTAGCAGCTGGCCCGGGGCGCGAGCCCCCCTAAGCGCACGGGGCAACTGCTACGTCTGCTCCCCCGGTAGTTACGCCCCTGACTGTATATATAGAATAGCAGGAAGCCTCCCCAGATCAGCTCTGCAGTTAGTACAGGGGATATATTTCTCCTATAATTGGGGCTAAAATATCAACCCAGACTACAGGGGAAATCAGCAAAAACAAAAAAAAAAACTTATATAAAAATTCCCCCAAAGGTCTTTTTCTGATATAAAATTGTATTTAAAAAAAATAACAGCCAAACCGCAACTTTTAGCCTTTGACTGTGATGACCCTAAAACTTTGTATCACTAATATATATTAACATTCATGATGGAAAGGGGACACAATTACAAAACTAAGTGCCTTTTTTGCTGTTGAAGATGAATAAATAAAAATGTGAAAAACTATTGTTCCTAATATTATTAAAAAGAAACAAAATTCTAAAGTAAAAATTACATAAAATACAGCCTAGCATATCACGGAATAAACGTGAAATAACCAATAGAATAACTGAGTAAGACAAAGTGTTATAGCGTCGAAACCTCCATGTACTAAGAAAAAAAAAATTGTGCCTGGTAAGAAAGGGGAGTTTAAATGGTCCGGTCAGGAACTGGTTAAAGGGGTTTTATCATTTCATTAAATGGTCTTCAGAATAAGGGGACAGTGAAAACAAGCAACTTTGCATGTCATTAGCAAAGCTGTCTTGTATTCACAGTTTCCTTATCTTGTGTTTTTGTTTAAAACTGATAAACCGTCCTGGTCGAATTCCTCCGGATCCCTCCTCCTTGCATTTCACTAGCTGAGAGCTCATTTACATTCTGTACAGCCCCCAGTCGAATTCACGGAGCTGTGTCTCTCTCACTCAGGAGTAAGGAACCGTCACATTTTCACTTTATACAGGTAGAAGAAACAGAATTACACTGAAGGGCTTACACAATCAGGAAATAGCACAATTTGTGTCAATCCCTGCCTGACTCACAGTTAGGGGCCGTAGCATTTTCTCTCTCCACACCCAGCAGAAACAGACTGCAACAGATTCTACAATGAGAAAACATAACAGTTTTGTCCCGGTGCCTAACTCTCCTGCATAGAAGGGAGATCCGGAGCATCTCCAGCTGTGAGAGGAGAAGAGTTCAGTTGCTCAGTCTAGATTGAATGCAGCCTGTGGTATGTATACAGCTCTTACAAAATAAGACTGCATAGGGAAAGACAGTGACATGTGGACTCAGAGGAGGGGGGGGGGTCTCGGGAGCCAGCATGCACAGTGAAGAGGGGGATGATGTCACCCAGCTGGGAGGGGAAGAAACGCCCCTGCATTTCCAGAGTTGAGAAGCTGAGAGCAGTGTGAATCAGCCGAACTAAGGAAGCGATACATCCTCTTTAAGTGTACTGATTTATGACTATGCCTGAAACTATCAGTACAAGAACATTATCAATACTCTTTTCCTCAGACATTACTGTATATACTTATATTATATATAATGCTACTTGTATGTTACGTTACCATTTTCTGCAAATCTATGCAGGGAAACAGTTAGACATTGTACCTACCGCTAAAATCTTGCATGCAACACTTATAAGGGCCACATGTATGAACCTGTTTAGGTATAAAACTCACTTTTTTACTCATAGGTTACTATGGACAAAAGAGAGAGTTTTAGACCTGAACAGATTCATATATGTGGCCCTTAGTTTTACTCATCCATTGTTCAAGTAACATGAGAACTTTCAGATTCTGACACAACTTTCTCCTCTTTTGCAAGTTTCCCCATGGAGAACTGCTATTTGATGTATTGATATTATTGGGGAAAAAGTCACAAGATTTTCTATTATTTTTAAAGCATGCCTCTGTGATGGTGGTCTCAGCATGTGCCAAAGCAAATCTAAAGTAAGTATGTGCCACATTTTTCCTTTTTGGATCCTTCTAGACTTTCTGCTATGTGCCATGTATCCAGTAGATTGTTGAAGACAGACAGTCATTTCAGGACAAAAAAAATTTAAAAACAAAAAAAAAAAGAAACTTTTAGCACAATAGAAGCAAAAAAAAAAAAAAAAATCACAGCTGCCTGCACTTGCACAGAATAGGAAACCTAATGCGGATTATTTTCTTACTGCCGAAGAGTGGAAACAGGAAGTATGTTCTCAAAATTTTATGAGCCCCCGTTTAACACAACGGAGATCATGTGCATGTAGAGGCTTAATTTAGGATAAGGTTATAAGGTATGGGAAAACTTACCTTAACTTATGGCTAACATGTAGCTTTTGATGTTGAAGTTATTGTGGATTACACCTATTACATTATACGGGAAAAATCTTTCACAAATCAAAAAATGTGCTAAGATTTAATTCATTGATTTTCATGCCCTAAATGATGTGCACATTTTTCCTCTATAAATTAATGTGAATGGATATCCCCCATTTAGTTGGAGTAATTTTTGGTGTTGATTTTACACAAAAAAATTATAAAAATCCAAAGCACTGGAAATATCCTTAATTTTCCACGTGTCCTACCTGATTCACAAATGCTGCTGTGCCATGCTAGAACTTGTAGCTCCACAGCTTCTAGCTGCTGTGGAACATGGAACTACAAGGGGCCAGGATGCTAAGCAGTACATTTTAAACCATGAATAGTCACCCCATACAATTGTAAATGTGGGGTGAAAAATGCTAACCTTGTGCCCAAATACAAATGCCGCACATATCAACGTATTGGTGCTGTTTTATGTCTGTATTTTACATTGAAGGGCCCCGGGAAGGGGTGGGGACCAAAACAGAAAGAAACCCCCTGCTGTTTTGGGGGCTGACAGCGCAAGACCAAAGCAGCATGAGGGAGAGCTGTTGTGACAGCCTTCAGATGGAGGCTCCTAGTGCAAGGCGGGTGGGCGGGAGTTAGGGAAAAAAGAGTCACTGTGATGTGCCGTCGGCGATGAAGATGGGGAAGGTACGATGTTCCAACATTAATGGGGTACTTAGGAGTGTGCCAGCATGTGAGCCCTGCAATAAGCTTTGTTTGTAAATTGGAACATTGTAAGTTTGGGACTGCCTATACACATATGTGTTTGATGTTCTTGGGGTTGTACTCATCTTTCTTCTTCCAAACACGACGAGTGGGGGATGCCAAAAGTTCTATTTGGTTCATCCAAAAAAACGACATTCTCCATTTCTCCCGGATCTCAATGGTCATTGGCAAACTTCAAACAGGTGGGCATGTTGGTTTGGGGGTGAGCAGGGGGACCTTTCGTCCTGCAGAATTTTTTAATTAAAAGACGGTGTATGTGTTACTAAAGGGAATCTTTGAAACTGTGGTCCCTCTTTTCAAATAATTGACCAGGTCCTCCCCTGTTGTTTTGGGGAATTTTTTGACCCCCTTTTTTTATTACCCCACGGGCGAGATCTGATGGACCCCCGACCAAGGAAGACTGACCTCATCTTTTTTTCTTCTATTTTCAAAAAATTGCGTCAACGTTGTTGCCTTTTCCCAAATGCTTGCCTATTGTCCTGTAACCCATCCCAGCCTTGTGCAGGTCTACAATTTGTCCCTGGTGTCCTAAGAGAAGCTCTTTGCCATTGTGGACAGCTTGGAGTATGATTGATTGAGTGTGTGAACATGTGCCTTTTATACAAGTTCAAACAGGGGCAATTTTACAGGGAATGGTGCAGAAAAGGGGGGTCCTTAGAAAAACACAACAGGGCATGAGAGCCCCAATTTTTTGCTGGTTTTGGGGGTGAAAAAAATCCTTTTTTATGCAAAAAAATGCAAAATTTAATTTTTTAAAAAAACAAACAAATTTATTTTTCTGGGTTTTCTTTTTAACATTTTGCCCCTCACAGTTGATATGTAGCTCAAAAAATTAAGACTCTCATTTTTTGTGGGGGGTTAGAAACTTGCGAATCGCCAGTGTAAAAAATACTTATTTTTTCCCATTTGAAAAAGTGAAAAGGTTGGGAAAATGCTGGAAAAATTTAGGAGTCAAAATATTTGTCACGGTTGCCCCCTGCGACCCTTGCCCCCGGGGCCGCGGGCGACCCGTGCCCCTTTGCCGTGCGGCGCCCGGTCCCGCACGTCGGGTCGGGGGCCCGCTGTCCCCCCCCGGGGTGCCAGGTCCTCTTACCCTGCCAGGGTTTCCCCGGGCTCTTCCGTCTCAGCCCCGTGGCCCGCATGGCCCCCGCTCCCTGGGGCCCGCGCCCCGGCCGGCAGTGAAAAAATTTTTAAAGGTACAGGCACCGGAAATGGGCCATTGTGGGAGGGCTCCCCTTTTTTAAGCCGGCCCTCTTACCCTGGGTAACCCTGCCGGAAATTTTTTTGTGCTCATTCCCTACTGAGAAAGCGCCAGAAAGCCTTTTTTCTAGATTCCCCGTGTACTAAAACCCTTTTGGGCCTACTTTTCCTGCCCACAAATTCTTTGCCCCCTTTTCCCTGACCTTTCTGCCTGTCCCCAAATGGGACCCTGCCCCGACGAACCCGGGCCCTTTGGCCTACCCTTTGGCCGCCCCCGGGGCAAGAAATTTTTCCCCCAGGGGAAGCGCCCCTTAGAACCCCGCCGAAGAAAGGGCCATCCCCGCTTTGCGGCGGTTTCTGGTGAAATTCCCGGGGAAACCCTACTTAAAAATTCCCGGGCCCTCCCCTGGTGTGGGTTTCCACCATCGTTTGGGCGGGGGCCCCGGGCGGATCCCCCAAAAGCGGAACCTTTTACATATATTTGTGTGATAAATTCGCGGGGAAAATAAATTTTGTAATTTGGAGAAGTCACCCATGGTGGGTTTGAACTGAATGAAAGAAAAAAAGGGGGAAAGAAAAACCACTGTAGTCATGAAGATGTCACTTGTGAGTAAAAAACCTTTGGAAATGTAAGTTAATGCAACTAAAATTTCACTTTGCTAGCCCTTTTTAAAAAACGGGTATCTACCACAAAAGGGGTCCCTTTTAAAAAGGTTTTGGGGAATAGGGGTTGTAAAACAAAAAGGTGTGAGAACGTGATAATAAAAAAAAAGAATCCTGGGCCCATTGGCTAGCGAAAAAGGCTCAAGTGGTTTGGAAATGAAAATGAAAAATTGACTAACAACTAGTATAAGTGACCCATACAATAAAGGGAAATAAAAAAGAAAAGGGGAAATATGCTAAGCTGTTGGGGTTGGGGCTTTATAAGGAGCCCCGGGTCTGATTAAGGGGTTTTTGTAGAACAAAAAGCTACTAAAATTTTTTTCTGGGCTGATTGATGCAGGATGCCCCCAAAACTGGGCAAAAAACTTAAATGTAAAAAGAAAAATCAAGAAAAAAACGTGCTCCCCAAACCCCCCCAAAGGAACTAAAATAAAATAGAATACAATTAATCAAAAACAGCTGGGGAAATTTCAGAAATTTGAACTAGTGTCTTTACGGGGACTAACAGTATTAACACAAAACCGGGTTTTTATAAAATTTGACATTAATGGAGTTTTCTTATACAACTTGTTAGTCAAAGGTCTATATATAGAAAGGCCAACCGTATAACCCGGGGAAAAAGATGAAACACTTGAATAAAATGTCACAAAGCTCCCGATTAAATTTGAGTGAACCAAAAAATTTCCCCCCCATTTACAGCAATTTTTAAATTATAAAGAAAAAACCCGGTCCCTTTTATACCCAACAAAAAAATTTCCTTTTTTTATAAATTTAAAATTTTTGAGACAAAAAAAAATCGCTCCCCTTTCCAGCAAAAATTTGCCTTCTTATTTAAAAAAAGCATCTGAGGGAAATAAAATTTGGAAAGGGAGGGCGGCCCCAAATGTCCGTTTTTTAAAGCCCTTTTCCCATCCCTCGGGGTGTGTACCCGGTCCGGAAAAAGCCGCCCCAAGGGGTTTCCCCTCCATTTAGTAAATTTCAGTACTCTGCCCCAAATTTATTCCTTTTTCGTCCTTTTAATTCTGTACATGTTCTGCAAAACCACAAACCCCTCGGACCATTGGGGCCTTTGTTTCACAAAAATTATTTGGGGAGGTTTTTGGGTCCCGAAAATTTAAACGCGTACTGAGGGGGCGAATACGGCCAAATCCGTCCCAGTCATGTGCCGGAAAACCAACTTTTTCTATAGAAAACTAAAAAGTTTTCCGTTTTTTCCCCCTTCTCGCGAAATCCCGGCGAACCCGGGTAAAAGGGTGCCCATGAAAAATTTATCCGGGGGGAATCGCCCCTGCACTTGGGCCCCCCCCCAAAAAACCGGGCAGCCGGCTTTTTTTGGGCGGGCAAAAATCCGTCCCCCGCAATTTTAAGCCGGCAATAAGCCTAGTGCCCTGGGCCTTGGGCTTGCCCCTCAGAATGTGGCTAAAAACCTGCCCCCAAAATGTTTTCATTTCGATTTTCACCCCAAAACCCCCTAACCAAAAACCCCAACCCAAAGTTCGATTTAGGGTTTTTGGGCTTTTTTCTTTTTTTTAAAAAGGGGGTTTTAATTACCTCTCTGCGAGGAATTCTGCTTGGCTGTGCAATTGGTCCAGGTAAATTCCGATCCCAAAGGCCTTTTTCCGGGTCTGAAAATTAAAATTTTGAGAAAACCTTTTTTTGTTGCAAAAAAAGGGGGAACCCAAGTCAGCTCTAAACCTTGGGGCTGAATTTTTTGGAAAGTTTCCCTTTTAAAAAAAAACGGGGAAAAACCCCAAACCCCAAAAATTTTTGGGGGGGGTTGAATTTGACCCAAATTTTTAACTATGGTCTATAGACACAAACCTGAACCAGTCACAACAGTCACCAGATCACCTTTTCCTTAGCTAAAGTACTCTTGTTTCATCAATCTACAGTAGGGTTGAGTAATCTTTGTGATTTTTGTTTTCGGGTTTTGGGGTGACTGGTTCATGCAACTCTACCTATTTCTTTTTCCTTATCAACAAAAGCCACTGAAATTTCCTGGAAAAAAATTAGCCCCGGGGGAAACCCTTTTTTTTTCACCCCCTTTTCATTCTGTTTAAAATGAAAGGGTTTTTTTTTTTTAAAAACACGGCTATTATTTTTTAATGAAATAAAATTTTTACCTGGGATGGGAAACATTTATTGATGGTATTGTATTCAAAACCGCTGTCCGGGGTTGAAAATGTTCCTTTAAAGACTCCAACTCCCAAATTTGGTCCTGGGACCGGGAAAGGGGGTATGTTCAAAAAAAAAGGGGGGTGTTACTGCAGCGCTTTACGCAACGGGGCCCCCAGTACATGGTTTTTTTCGGGAGGGCCTCGGCCTGTTACGTGCTTTACCCCCGGGTTGCGGGGGGGTGGCGCTAGCCTAAAGGGCCCCCATTAAACCATTCATTACTCCCCGGCCCGCTAAATTCCGGAAGCGAATAATTTTGACATGTCACTTATTTTCCCCGGCGAAACAATAAAAACCGTATTGAAACAAGCAGGGAGGGGGAGGCGTAATCCTTTTTTCTCTATAAAAAACGGGGGATTACCAAAATTTGGTGCACTTTCTCCCCCCTTTATTAGAGCGAAAAATACGTGGCCCCTTGGGCTATTTTTCCCCCGGGGCATAAAAATTTGGCCACTTTTTTCGCCATGTATTTGCACCCCAAATCACCCTTGGGCCCCGGAAGTGGGGGCAAACGGGGGACATGGCGGGCGGTGGGACCCTTCAAAAGGGCTCCCCGCGGGCCTTGGTTAGGGTGGGGGAATCGCCAGGAAGAAAAGGTGCACCCCCGTTTTTAAATTTTTTTGGGCCCCCCCGGGCCATTTTTTCCCGGGGTTTTAAAGGGGGTTTAAAACAGAAACCCGGGGGCCGGGCGTTGCTTTTAAGGGCCCGGGTTGTTGGGTGCAATTGGGCAACTAAAACCCCGGGGGTTTTGCGGGGGGGGGGGGTGGGAGCGATCCCCTGCAAAGCCCCTTAGGGACTCTGGGACATACTCATACGTCCAGGGTCCTTAAGGGGTTAAAGCCAGTTAAAAACCCTAACCATAACTTTGGGGCTAGGTTCACAGTTAAGATTAGAGTCTTTGTTTGATTCTCACTTGTTCTTATTACTGGGCAATTTGCTTGTTTAGTGTTTTCCTAAAATGTAGAGTGCAAAAGAAGAATGGCCTCATGCACAAAAACTGTCAAGGCCTAAGACTTTCTTTGTTGCCCATAGCAACCAATCAGGCTTCCCATTTAATTTCATATAGTACTCTGAAAAAAGGAAATGGGAGCTCTGATTGGTTGCTATAGACAACAAACAAAGTCTTAGGCCTTGACAGTTTTCATACATGTCCCCCGAAGTGTCTTCTAATTAAATGAAGATAATTATTATCCTGGTGGTCTATATAAATATATTAGCAAACTGTTTAACCCCTTCCTGACATTGGACATACCCATATGTCTAATTTGGGAAGGTGTTCCTGCAAATGAATGTATGGGTATGTCCAATAAATCACATGGACAGCAGAGCCCACACGTTCGGCACATGGAACCAACTCTATATTACAGCTAACTTCATGGTATCACCCTAATAGAGCTTACTCCAGCGGGGAAATTAACACTAGGGCTGTTCCCCGGGGTTTAACCCCGGTTACAAGCGCTTTAGGATCCTTTTGGGGGTCTGCTTTGTCGGTCCCAAAACGATTTTAACAATTACAGTGAGATTACCTACTGTCCCAGACGAACACGCAGCGGCGTTCATATGTTCACAGCTCGGATTTTCTATCGCAGTCTATGGGAACGGTTTGCAGTAGGATTTTTGCTGATTCTAAATACTGAATCCGCTTTGAAATCCAACTGTAAACCAGTCCTGTGGAGACATAGCTTTACTAGCTAAACATGGGAAGTCAAGTTTTCAAGCAGGCCATTAGAATATTTTTGCTTTTGAAGGATGGCATTATAATAATAATGTCATAGTTTACTAGTTATTATTATTATTTGTTTTAGTGCACCATTAGGGGCCGTTCACACGGCACAGGACAAATACCGCCGGCGGTCTGAGAAACTGTAGTGGGGACCGCTGCTCGGATTTTCCATTAAGGTCCTTTTAAAAAATGTTGCAGCCGGTTGGCTGCCGTTTTTAAAAACCGAGAACCGGCTGAAAAAACATGCCGTGGGGACATGGCCTTAATACCAGAGCGCTGTATAAGCAAAGGGGTTCAAATACACAATTTAAAACCAGAACAAGTACAATATTAGTACTAAATAACAAACTGATATTGAAGGAGAGATCAACCTGCCAGCGAGGGCTTACAAATGGAGGAGAAAGGAGACAGAAGGTACAGAGAGATTTGTATTATAGTGTAATGGCAACAGGTTTTTTTTTTAAGTTTTTAGTCTCTGAAGAGATGGGTTTTTCAGGTTATTTTCAAGGTTGTAACGGCTAAGCAGAGTATGATGTGTTGTGGTAATGAGTTCCAGAGTATGGGGAAAGCATGGGAGATGGTTGTGTGAGATGCTGACGAGGAGAGCAGAGAAGGACATCCTGTGAGGAGTGGAGATTGCGTGAGGGGAGGTATCTGGAGATTAAGGCAGAGATGTAATGGAGGTGAGAGGTTATGGAGAGCTTTGTATGTCATGGTTAGCAACTTGAACTGAATTTGCTGTGCAATGGTTAGCCAGTGAAGGGGTAGGCAGAGAAGTAATGAAGAGAGATGTGGACTATTGGGCCGCCTAGTTGGGGATGAATTGAGTGGGAGCAAGAGTGTTAAATCGGAGGCCACAGAGAAGGATGTTGCAGTAATCTAGGTGAGAAATGATGAAGGCATGCACAAAATTTTGCAGAGTCAAAGTCAAGAAAGGAAATATTTTTAAGGTGGATGTGGTAAGGGCTTGGATGTGAGGTTTAAAAGATAGGGCAGAGTTAAAAGATTTCCCAAGGCAGTGGACTTGTGGGACTGGGGAAATCATAGAGCCCTTGCTGTGTAATAAGCGGTTTTTACAGGTTTTTTTTATCCTTTGGGGCACACTCAGCAGTTTCTTAGGGGGCCCACAAGCATAGGGTCCTGGGTAGTCGGGGTATACCCAGACGGCTAAAGACCGGGCGGCATTATGATGCCACAGCACTGGACCACCTGTGATAGACCTTCTGGAATATGCTGGCCATGATTGTGTGTCCTTAGGGGTGGTTAGAGGCGTTGTGTAGTGTCATGTTTGGACTTGGATAGTGCAGTGATGCATACTGGGCAGGCCTACTGCAATGCTTTTGCCCGGGAGCCCATAATGTTGTTTAAAAGGGCCTACGAAAGAAATGGAGGGGAAAACAATGAAAGTTTTAGACTTTATAACAAATTTAGAAACATAAAATACTGCAGAAAAATAAAGCTTTTTTTTAAAGGGGAAATCCAGGCAAATAAAATACATAAAACCCCATTGTAACACAGCAAGAATTTGAAGAAATCTAACAAGGCTAAATGAAAGACATTGACGTGACAACAGACTGTCCGGCTTAAGAAAATGCAAATGTGTTTCTACTAAATTGATATTTTGTTTGTGACATTTCCTTGATATTTATTTCTGTGCATAAACAACCCACAAATTTTTAAAGAAACTATGAGCATCACTAGACAGTAATTGCTCCAGGCACCGATTTTCTGTCTGTTGCTTAAACATAGTTTATTATGTTAGTCATCAGTGATAAACTACATATATCTACCACACAAATGGAGGGCCGCTGACTCTGCTGAAGTGATTTTCCTGTGGGAGTCCTTTTTTACTGTAGTCTTAAATTTTTCCTCTAATTTTTGTAGCCCTGGATAATTAAAAAAAATAAGAGGAAAATATAAAGCGTGAGCATATTTCTGAGAAGGAACATGACAACACATTCCTTTTTTTTCAGGTTTTAATCTACACTGCATGGGGTATTGGAAGATCTAAAAGGACCTATTTTTATAAATCCACTTTTTTTGACATACCGGTAATCGGGCGGGCTTTCTGCATCTCTGGGCTCTGTGATCAGCAGTCTGGAAATAATTTGCAACATTAGTGAAGAAGGAAGGCTGACTTTTGGGTTTCTTTGAATGTCATTTCCATCCCGGGGGGGCCAAAACGTCAGCTATTTTCACTATTTATTTCAAGTACCTGATTATTCACTGATCAACTGCTTTGTTGACTTGTGATCAGCAGGAGCTGTAATCCTCTTGATATATAGGAATCTGATTACTGAGTCTGATGACTTCCTGGCAGTTTCTGCTGTGATGATGAGAAGTGCAGTTAATCTATTTCATTGGTAAGTAGGGTCAGATGCTGCCACCATCCAAAACACTATTTAATACGCAAAATAAAAATAACAACATAACCAAACCCCACGACCAACCCCACACCCAATTACCTTGGGGATTTCTTCCAAAACAAAAACTCTTTCCATATTTGTACCCTCAACTCTGGTACACACATTTGTGCTTCACTCTCACTATTTACAATTACAGAGACAAGTGCAGGGGCAAAAATTTTAGCGAGGGCGAATAGCGGGGGCTACGGGCCTGCACCTGGGGAGGGGAAAAGCCCTTCTAACACATAGCAAGATACCAGTTTTTTTAAATAACTTGATACTAGACCCCTCTTTCGCTTTTGCACTAGGGGCCCCGAAACTTCAAGTTAAAAACTTTTCTAAAAGGGGGTAAGCATACAGAAAACCACAGAGGGTTTTCAAACCCCTTCCAAATTTGGCAGAAACTGCAAGCCCAAAAGAGTATTAGCAACACTCCACATACACAAAGAAACAGTCAAACAATGAATATAGCAACTATTTCAAAATGCATTTTTTGCACTTTTTGGGTACAAAAAAAAATTTTAGGGTTTTTAGCACAGACTTTTTCTTTAGCAAAACTGTGAGGGCCCATCCATCAATGACAAGGTGACCTCCGTTCACATGGGCACCTACATTGTAACATTCTTATCTCACTTGGTGACTTCTCAGACCTCCATTCTTTAAGGGAATGAAGGTCCCAGCTACACTATACACTGATTAAAAACAGTCGTTGGATGGGCGGGGTCCGACCAAAGGGGCTTCACTCCCCTTGGGAAAAAAATCCAAAAACAAAAATAACAAACATCCCCAAAAAAAATTAAAAAAAAATTATGTGGGGCACCTGATTTCCAACAAACAAAGGCAACAAAAATATATTAGCATCACAAACATTAAGGGGCCACATGTATGAAAACTGTCTATGTCTAAAACCCTTTTGCCCTAGCAATAAATCAGAGCGCCCCCTCATTTCAAAATGCTCGGAAAAAATTTGAGGGGGGCATCTGGTTGCTAGGGCAACAAATAGTTTTTAGACCTAACATTTTTTTAAATACATGGGGCCCTAAAGACAGTCAAACTTTCTGAAAATTTGAACTTTTTTCAAAATGAATTTCGCTACTTTTTACATCCATGAAATGGCAGAAAGGGGGCAGAAATTTTCCATCGGGTTTTGGACCCGCATGTGAATTTTTAAAAATCCAAACATGGGCCAAATTCAATTTTTCATTCAAACTATGGGGTTTTTCCCTATTGAATTACAATCAGCACCAAAATTTGCACCAAAATCTCACGTCTTTGCCATTTTAAAGTGCAGATTTTACTAGCAGGGTTTTCTTGGAAAAAATTTTTGCAGCAAAAAAGCCCATGTGCATTCACCCTAACCCTTCTTTTCCATTCTTCCATTACTCCTTACTAGGTCCTTCCTTATTAACTCAACTACTATTTAGTACCCTATCACAATAATGTAACTTTATCCTGTCCACTCCACCAATGCTACCTCACAAATTACACATAAATATGTTAAATTATGTATTGGTATGTGTCTTCAGTTCCATATTCTGGTTTTGATCCCTGCCCTAATCTTCCTCATTCTAAGAATCTCCAGTAACCTAGTATTTATATTTTTTGATACTATATCATCAAGAAAGTCACCACAGCCCTACTTATTTTAGTAAATTAAGGGGTTTTCTGGGGCTATCTTTTTATTTGTTATAGAGCTTAAGTATATTGAACTTTTAATTTAAACTCATTAAAAATTTTTTTACCATTCTGCTTTGCATAAAAGGCAAGAGCCCTTCACTTCCCTTCTTCCTGAAAACTATGTGACATCCATCGATCACATGGCCTGAATAGATGTTTTGTCACCACTTAGTGGCTGTGCTTTGAAGCCATGCTCAGCTCAGAAACACTGTGTAAGCACATGATAAGTGCTTATCCAAATCTGTGCAAATTAAAAAACTAAAAATTGTGGCGTGCATATGTATTTAGACCCCTGTACTCTGATACCCCTAAATAAAATTCAGTGTGACCCATTGCTTTTAGAAGTCACCTAATTAGTAGAGGACATCTGTATATATTTTATTCTCAGTATAACTACAGTTGTTTTTCTAAAGGCCTTAGAGGTTTGCCAGAGAACATTAGTGAACAAACAGCATCATGAAAACCAAGGAACACACAACACAGTTCAGAGATAAAGTTGTGGCAAAGTGTATTGCAGGGTTATTTTTTAGAACAATAACCCAAGCTCTGAACATCTAACGGAGCACTATTCAATCCATCAGCCGTAAATGGCACAACAGCTAACCCAATAAGACATGGTCACCCATCTAAACCGACAGAGAAGAGCACTAATTAAAGAAGAGGCCCAGGGTCACTTTGGAGGAGCTTCAGAGGTCCACAGCTCAGATGGGAGAATCTGTCCACAGGGCAACTATTAGTTGTGTACTCCACAAATTTGGCCTTTATGGAAAAGTGGCAAGAAGACAGCCCACAGAAAGCATGTGGAAGAAGGGGCTCTGTTCAGAGAACAAAATGTTACATTTTGGCCTAAATGCCAAACGCTATGTGTGGAGGATAGCCAACACTGCACATCACCCTTAGCACATTATCCCCACCGTGAAGCATGGTCATGGCAGCATCATGCTTGGTGGAGTCTTTGCTTCAGCAGGGACTGGGATGTAGGTTCCCCTTCCAGCAGGAAAACGACTCTAAACATACAGCCAAAGCAACAATGAAATGATTTAATTCAAAGCATATTCATGTGTTACAATGGCATAGTCAAATACCAGACCTCAATCCCATCGATAATCTGTGGCAGGAGTTGAAAATTGCTATTTACAAACGTTCACCAACCAAACTATTTGAGCTAGAGCTATTTTGAAAAGAAGAATAGGCAAAAATTCTTCCCCCACCAGACAGCAGCTGTCATTGCAGCTAAATGTGTTCCTACAATGTATTGACTCATGTGGCTGAATACATATGTACATCACACTCAAACCAAATCATTTTCTTTACCCTTCACAACTACTTGTTACTTGGTGTTGCTCTATCACATATAATATCAACAAAATACAGTTAAGTTTGTGGCTGTAACATTTAAACGAGGAACAGTTCAAGAGGTATGAATTTTTTTGCAACCCACTGTATGACACTATTCGCGGGCCATGAAAAATTATCAACTAAAAATTGTCCTGCAATTTTTGGTCAAACATCTAATTAACTTCTCTGTCTGATCAGAAGAAACAGATGCACAATGCTGAACAAACGAGTTAGTCAGCAGAAAATCTCACTCATGCTGTTTCTCTGCATGGACAAGAGCTGTAACTGAGATACTCGATGTGTGTCCTTGAGTTTAGATGAAAAACCGAGTCTCCACCTGAGTCTCCACTCCTCTCATAGTATGGTGTCCATACCCTTTCTCACGCAATATGTTATAGCATATCAGGGTAGACATGGCATGAACTAGAGGTGGCTCTGAAGTCTTGGATACCCCCCATGAATTTAAAGCCAGTACGACTTCACCGTTCCCCGCCTTACTTTGATATCCATGCCCTTTCTCTCTTAATGTGCAGAAGCATTTTGGGACAGAAAGGGCATGGACTAGAGCTGTTACTGATGTGCTGGGTGTCTCAAAGTCAGCAGACAAGTGCAAGCAGCTTCAGAGACCAGCGCTTGAGCAGTAGCCCATCATGAAGGAACAGCTTTAGAGAAATCTGCTACTGCCCATGCGCTGACTCAGAGGTCTCTAGCGCAGGACCAGATCAAATGGGCCAGACCCATCTCTGGTGTTAGGGCACAGCCCTTTGATGAGAAGATTGGTAGCACCCAGTTGTCAATTCATTTATACATTTTCAGGAGGAATAACAGAGGAATGGTACAATGCAGAGTTCTACAACAACTTTGTCATGATCATGCCTGACAGACTCCCAGGTTTGTGCTCTAGTCGCCGGCCATGGCCGTTGTGACGAAAAGCATGGTTTATGACATGATACCTTTCCAGTGTGAACTCTGTCTTCTAGCTCTGTATGCTTAATTGATTCCTGGCCAACGCCCATGGCCATGAATCTTCCAGCACTTGTTGGGTTAAACTGTTCCTTTTTTGATTGACATATCTATTCACCTATCATCTCTCTTTGACCTTCTCCTGTTCCCTATATAAGGACTCAGCTTCCTCTCTTCCTTGCCTGCTATACTGGTCTTTTTGTTGCCTGTAGCTAGCCTTTTTCTTCCTTCCCCATTACGGTTACCTAACTTTTGGCTTTGCTTCTAACTTCTCTTCTGCCTCCCGTATCTGTACTACGTCTCCCGGCTGTTACCTACCTGGCCTGGCTTACATTTATTCTTCTGTCTCACGATTTGGTATTGCGTCTCCCGACAGGTGCCGACTTTGCTCGTTTGACCTTCCGTTTTGTGTTCTGTGTCCGTTTGTCTGTGTCTACACTTATTTAGTGTAGTTGCTAGTCTTCAGGTTGGGCCGCCCTTTTAAGGAGTCGTGTTCCCCAAAAGGCAGTGACCGAGGTTGGGACCAGTGTCAGGGCCTCACTCTGTTTTGTGTCTCCTTGTGTGCCCCTGACAGGTCCCTGACAAACTTGCTCCATTTTGGGACGAATACATTTAAGAAGAGCTACAAGTCAGGTAAAATGACTTACATTCATTTTTATGTATTCTGCCTGTAACTGCTTCTGATCATAGTGTGTTCTCTTGCATTGTAGAACTTGTAGAACTTGTATCTGGCTGCTATATTGTGTTGTTATTATTGGTGCTTGTATAATACTCAAGTAATATACATTTGGATATAAGAACGTTAATATAACCCATATTTATTTTCCTTCTTGTATACATGGTGTGGTTTTCACTGTGTCTACTTTTCCAATCCTGAATCAGTGAAGATGTATAGTGTTACACAGAGAAGTGTAATTTATGACATTTATTAGTTCTGATTCTGTTTCTGGGTATCACTGAAAGATTGTATCTCATTTTTTAAATCCTTTATACTTAGTCACATATTGTTGGTGTCATTTTTATTAACATGAGTCAAATCCTACTCCTGACACGCTAACTGCCTATGCCCACTTGAGGAAATGAACTGCCAAACAGCATAAAATGTGATAAGTGAATTAGGCTCCGAGATGAAAAGCTGAGATCAGGATGTATTACATAGATATAAAAGGGAATGTTTCTATCATGAAACCTGGTGAATGTTTTCATACTTGAAGCAAATAAACTGGGGGGAATACATCTTAGTTTAATAAAATCCTTGTATATGTTTATACATGTTAGATTATATTTCATGATGGTTTAGTTTATTAAACTATAGTAAGCAAATCTGAACAACTTGAATGAGTCTTGAGAACACGACCCTATGGAAACCTGGTAATAGATTCGTAGTTGTCTCCAAAGCGTGTTCTTCTTTTCGAGTATGACACGTCATCAGTCATGAAGAACACTTTGCCTAAGGTTATGCTGGACCTACCATTGCTGCAACCTTGCCAGCTGCACAGGGGCCCAGTAAGTAAGGGAGCCCACTGTCACATTATAAGCAGCCTCCTGTTGTCTATTAGACTACAAGTAAATACCCGAGCTAATGCATTTCAAAGAAATAGTTGCTGGTGTTTCATTTAAGAAATATAGGGAGATGCTTGATGAGATATTGGAGAACAAGCGGCTTATTAAATGTTCTTGCACAATGGTCCTCAACTATCTGTGTTTGCCTCTGCTTAAGGTAGTACCCATTCTTGACTTTTGGGGGTAGGATTGGGGCAGAGATCATCTAACAGGGGTATGCGACCACAGAGTTCCTAATTACCAAACAGCCACACTGTTTCAAGTAATTCAACTATACAGTGTCCATATTATGTGCCTACCTATGGTTATACAGCACTCTGTGCATCATTCATATATTTCGGGTTATTGGTCATGTGATACCACTGTTTCTGCATGCGCAAAATAAGATACTTGAACAAAAACAGGTTTCAAAGTAGAATTGTCATAAAAAAGTCATTGCTGCCCTAGTGTCACAAAACTGCTGCTTACAATAAGTAAAACAGCATCTAGAGAGAGACTAGTGATCAACAAGATCTATGAGAAGAAGCACACCATCCTGAAAGGCACTTAAGGGACTTAAGGCGACATGTATGAATGGGGCTGTGCCAGTTATCTGGCATCAAAAGCTGTAGTAGATCTTCTCTATAGATGTATGAATCGTTGCACTCCATACTTTGGCGCGATTAGCTCCTGCACAACACTTTTTAATGAGGCAAAGACTTGAGGCTTTCTGGGGGCATATCGCACCACATGTTAGAACAGCCAGACCAGGTTAAGGTGGTCTGCCTGTAGTAGCACTAGAATACGCCTGTATGTATGACCTGCAGAAGAACAGGTTCATACATTCTGGTGCAATCTACACAACCTTAAAGCTATTTAGAACTGGCCTGTCAGCACCAACGCTCATACATATCACTCTTAGTGACTTGAATTAAAATATTAGGGAAGAATTTGTATTCATCAGTCAGAAAATTACACATGGAAAGCATGTGGACTTTCTAACAAGATGATGATCTAAACTACACAGTCAAGTCACATTATTATTAATACTTGCGCTTTTGATGTTGGTAGTGCATAGCTTTTGAAGGAAGTCACGTGTAATGAACTGGCTTGGTGGGAATATAAAGTGTGTGAAAGGCTGCATACATATCTCTCATTGCTGTCATGGGTTTAACCCTTTAACGCTGGAGTCAGTTTTGGTCTCTCTGACAGAGGCCCATTTTTTAAATCTGGAATGTGTCACTTTATGTGAGAATAACTTTTTGACACTTTAACCTCTCCATATGATTCAGAGATTGTTTTCTCGTGACACATTGTGCTTTAAGATAGTAATAAATTTTGGTCCCAAAAATGCTTGTTTATTTGTGAAAAATATCAAATTATCGTGAAAAATGTGAAAAATTTACTAATTTCAAACTTCAAAATGTCTGCATGTAAGACAGATAGTTATTCCACTCAAAATAGTTTATAACTAGCATCTATCCTATGTCTGCTGTAGTTTGGCATCATTTTTTTAAATGTGTTTTTTTTTTTCTTTATGACATTTGGGAGCTTGTAAATTTAGTAGTAATTTTTCAAATTTTCAAGAAAATTTACAATATACAATTTTTAGGGACCAGTCCAGTTCTAACGTGACTTTGATTGACCTGTATGTTAGATACCCCCATAAATGACCGTCATCTAAGAAACTACACCCCTTAAAGTATTCAAAACCGAATTTAGGAAGTTTATTAACTTATAAGTGTGTTTCACCGGAATTAAAGCAAAGTGGAAGTGAAATTTGGAAATTTCACTTCTTTTGCAGATTTTCAATTTATATACATTATTGACAAGAATACGGTAAATGTGATCAGGGAAATGCAACTTAATATTGATTCCCCAGATTCTGCCATTTTCAGAGATATCCCATATGTGGCCCTAGTGCATTATTGGCTCAACCACAAGCCCCAGAATAGGAGGAGCACCTACTGGACTCTGGGGCCTCATTTTCATTACGATTTTATTTAGGGGCCATTTCAGGTTTGCAGACACCCTAAGGTTCCAAAACTTAATAAATACCCCTAAAAAGACCCCATATTGGAAACTACACCCTTTACGGAATATATCCAGAGGAGTAGTGAGTATTTCGACCCCACAGGTGTTTCACAAATTTTTTAGCGTTCGGCTCTGAAAATAAAAAAAAATATTTTTTTTCCAATAATCTGCAATTTTGGCTGAAAATGTTTAATTTTACAAGGAATCTTGGAAATAAAGCCCCAAAAATTGTGTTACGCAATTTCTTTCAAGTTCGGCAATACCCTACATGTGGGTGTAAACTGCTGTTTGGGCGCATGCAGGGCGAAATAAGGGAGGGAGCGCTATTGGCTTTTGACGCACAGATATTGGTGGGGCCATGTCGCATCTGCAAAGCCCCCAAAGTACTAGAACAGGTGAAACCTTCCAGAATTTGCCCCATTTTGGATTCAACACCCCTCAGGGATCTCATCTAAGGGTGTATTTTGCATTTTGGGTGCACAGGTGTTCCGTAGTTTTTTTTTAGCATTGGGCCATGGAAATAGAGGGGGGAAACACAGTTCCGCCATTGTTTTTGGGCTTCGTTTTTACAGTATTCGTCATACGGGATAAATGACGGGATAACTTTACTATGGGGGTCGGTACAATTACAATGATATAAATTTTATATAGTTTTTTATGTTTTATTACTTTTACACAATAGAAGCGAGTTTTATAAAAAGTTGCGTTTTTATGTTGTCCTTTTCGGACAGCCATAGCTTTCATTAATTTTTTGCATACGGAGCTGCTTTGTGGGCTTGTTTTTTACGAGATGAGTTGATGTTTTTATTAGTACAATTACGGGGGGCATATGATGCTTTGATCACTTTTTATTAAGGTTTGTGTGAGGCATTTTGTACAAAATACAGCAATCCTGGTAGTGTTTTTTATTTTTATTTTTTACAGCGGTCATTGTGCGGTATAAATGACATGCTAGTTTTACTCAGCAGGTTGATACAATTACAGCGATACCACATTTGTATATTTTTTTAATGTTTTACTGCTTTTACACAATAAAAACACTTTTATTTGAAAGGGAAAACACGTTTTTGCATCGCCGCAGTCAGAGCTATAACTTTTTTTTATTTTTCTGTTTATGGAGCTGTATAGGGACTTTTTTTTTGCGGGATGAGTTGACGTTTTTATTGGTAACATTTTTGGGGGGACAAGACTTTATGATTGCTTTTAAATCCGTTTTTTGGAAGGCAAGGTGAAGAAAATACTGCAATCTAGCAGTGTTTTTTATTTTTATTTTTAATAGCGTTCACCGTGCAGTATCCGTGATAAGTTAGTTTTACTCTGTGGGTTGAGACGATTACGGTTTGAAAAAAAAGTGGTTTTATTGTGTAAAACAATATTTATGCATCGCTATCTTCTAATAGCCAGAACTTTTTAATTTTTCCGTATACAGAGCTGTGTAAGGACTTTTTTTGCGGGATGAACTGACGTTTTAATTGGCATCACTTTGAAGTTGATATGAGTTTTTGATGACTTTTTACTCCATTTTATGTGCTGCCGGATGAACAAAAATCGCAATTCTGTGACTGTTTTTTTTCTTACGACGTTCACCGTACGGTTAATTAACATGATAGATTTATAGGGTGGGTCGCTACGCACGCAGCGATACTAAATATAAGTACTTTATTTATTTTGATCTTTTTTGGGGCGATTGGCGTTTGTAAAGGAGAAAAGGGCGGTGTACGTGTTTTTATTTTATTTTTTGTATTTGTGTTTTACTTTTTTACACTTTTTCTTACTTTTTCACACTTTTTACACTTTTCCCCAGGGGGGAATTGCATGAACGATCGTCAGATCGTTCATGCAATAGGAGATTATAGCTGTATGCTGGTCTCCAAGGCAACTGTCAGTCACGCTACCCACAATGCATTGTGGGCATCGTGACGTCACCAGACATCCCGGATGCTGTCATTCAGCGTCCGGGCTGTCTGGTAGGAGATCAGTACCGGCGCTGAAGCTCACTCCTGCTGCCCGCAGCTGCGATGTTGCGTCCACAATGTCGCGACATTGAGGGGTTAATCCCTCGCGGCCGGAGTGAGTGGGGGATGCAGCATGATGCCAGCGGTAATATACCACTGGTTCCATGCCGCGATCTTGCGCGCTCCGCCTGTGAGCGCGCAAGATCGTCATGATGTACTCATACGTCAATTTGCGGGAACCCCTACCCGACATTGACGTATGAGTACGGCAAATGTCGGTAAGGGGTTAAGGGGTGATTTATCAGAGTTGCAAAAAGAAATGATTACTCGCCTTCAGGCCAAGGCTGGCAGTATTTTTGAAACTGCAACCTGCTCGGCTGCTGCTATGGTCATAAATATATTGTGAAAGGGAAAATAACACCACTGCGAATAGGTGACATGGAAACTGTGAAGCACTACATGCTATTGATGTGAGCAATATGAAGGTGTACAAGGGTGCACCAACATACAGTGGTCCTTCAACATACAATATTAATTGGTTCTGGGACAACCATTGTATATTGAAATCATTGTAGGTTGAGACGATGACCCTATGAAAAACTGGTAATTGATTCTGAAGCCCCAAAATGTCATCCAACATAATACAACATGAAGATTAAAGAAAATTAAGCAGATAACAAATACAAATAAAGCAACTCCTATGTTTAATATCAGAAAGAGCTGCTGGAAGATGGAAATCACTTTTTTTATCTTGAGGACAGAAGCTTTTTTGGGTCATGTACTTTATATAAAATGTACCAGAGGAAAATAAAATCGGGCCAACCTCACCTGGTGCCCAAAGAAGCCGTTCATCCATGCACACATAGCGAGCAATACAGAACATATACTACAACACTGTACTGTATAGAGGTGCTACTAGAACGCTAATCACTGTATGCACTTCACTAATAAAGATATTTCACAAGTAAAATGTTCATGACAATTGATTGGATCTTCCATCAATCATATGTGCCGCAGATCAGCAGAGTGTGGGACATTATATGTTGAAAGCAAACTCAACTTAGAATCTTCAATAAAAGACCATTGTATGTTAAAAATATTGTTTCCTGAGGCCATTGTAACCTGAGAGATCACTATAGTGGAACAGCCCAACTCCAAAATGAATCAGGTGGCTACCAAACCGGTTTCTAAAACAACAGATCAATAAATCCTATTGCTTAGAGGGCTCCAAAGCAGATGGATGGTCACTGCACCTCTGCTAACAAAGTTGTATCAGTAGAAAAGGCTTACATTTTATTATTGGAATTGGGCCTCTCCTGATTGGCAAAGTGTTGCCTTTTCTGACGAGTCTCATTTTCTGCTTCATTGAAGATGGATATTGGCATGTCAGATGTGCATCATCACTGAATATTCACCCTGCAACCATGTGGAAGGCACTCTCAATCAATTTGGGTATGAATCCTTGCAGATCACATGCACCCATACAGCCTGATTGTCTTCCCTGGGGCAGATGGGAGCTTCCAGAAAGACAATGTGATATTTCACACAGGTAAAAATGCCCAACAGTGGTTAGAAGAGCTTAAACTAGACTTCCAAGTACTACCCTTACCCCATAGTTCTCCAGACTTGAACCCAATTTAGCTTTTGTAGAACCACTTTGATGGTCATGTTCAATCTACCACGCACCCTACAGCAGCTTTGGGATACAGACAGCATGGCTACAGATACCTGTGACAACCTAGCAGGACCTTATTGAGTCACTTCCAACCAGTCTTGCTATCCATGCTGCACATGGTGGTTACCATGTTGGTTGTCATAATAATGGGACTTGATATGTATGGTGCTAAGTTGACCCCTCAGTAGTTTCAAAAGTAAATGCTCCAAGATGTGGTGTCAAAGTCTCCTTAACATATTTGAGCCTCATTGGGGAGACATCAAACGAGCCTTTATTGCTAGACTTCCTAAGAATTTACAGGATGAAGAGGCTTTTTACCAAGAGGAATGGTGCGCTTTACCACATAAAAGGCTTCATTTACAAACATCACAAAAGACTGCAAGCTGTCATTGATGGAAAAGGATGTGAAAGGAGGCAGTACATGATATTAGGAACTTAGGGTGTGCAAACTTTTGAACCTGAGGATTGTATTACTTCCTCTATTGTTTTGGTTAGTTTATTAATTGTGCTATTCTGTGATACAGAATAGTCTTATTTGAAACACAAAAATACAGCTGTATTGCTTCTATTCACTCATGCACCCTTGAAAATTATGTATATGTGTATATATATATATGTGTGTGTATATTGTAAGGTGGCAGAAGGTCCTTAATGGGGTGTACATCCCAGCGAGATTGCTGGCTTACACCAGGAAAAGAGTAAGTAAAAATGTCACCAAGGTTACTGGCCTTGGTGAAATAGAACCCACTTAGTTTGTGTTGTGTTACCTCAATAAGGGGTTAACTTTACTTTTCTAAGTAGTATGGTTGTTCAGCCAAAAACCCGGGATGGTCCTATTAGGAGTAGGCAAAGCGTTGGGTGGGTGTCTACTCCCCTTGTTGCACCTGACCAGGATTTGGGCTAGCCTTTATAAGTCAGCTAGTCAGCTACCGGGTGTCTGTAAAAGGTCAAGGAGTTTGGCCTGAGAGGTGTTATCTCACTGGAAGTACCCAGGACCTTGCCTAGCCCTTTCTGAACAAGGGTTAGTGAGGGAACTGCACTGTCTAGTCAGCGTCGCCGAGCAGCGTTTTGTTTTGTTTGTTATTCTTTTGTATTGGATTCGTTTTGCTGTTACTGTTTTGCAATAAACAGGAGGACCGTGTGAACAGTCAACCTGTCTGTGTCTCTGTCTGCATTGGATGCGATTCCCAGAGGCATCTAAAGTGAGTGGATGCTTACACATGGTGGAGGATGCGGGCACTTTAAAAAGACAGAGGGAAAGGGGGTGAAACCCTGTCCCGGGTTAAACCTGCTACTACACTGCGGACGAAACCGCAAAAATTTGGGCAGTGAATTAAACAGTTAATCCAGTTTAAACCTCCACCTCCAAACAAGTGGTTACTGCACAACAGGAAGCCAGTGCACAAAAAAAACAGGTGCATGAGGAAGCAGTAAGGCCCAGCATGAAAACCAATCTCTGCTGCTGCAGGTGCACCAGGCCACAGCCACAGAAAAAGCAAAGATGAACCAGACTCTGCAAGCCTTAACCGAGAGAACCCGAGGGGTTGCAGTCGGCACCGTCAGATGTGCAACGGGCGCTGACAAAATGACTGCTGAGGACGACATTGAGGCCTATGGGTTTCGTTTGGAGGATCGCGAGGGGGCGCAGCTACCCCAGGATCAGTGGGCTGAGTACTGGCCCCCCTTTCCCGACGGGTGAACCCCAGAAGGCCTACTTTGACCCGCGAGTCCAAGACCCAGGGTGTATACAAGGTGAAGGAGGAAATACTGGCGGCTTGGCGTTACCCTTGGCGGTTTATTGCCGGCGAGTATTCACCTGGGAGTACGACAACCCAAAAAACAGCGGGGGTCCCAGATGTCGACCTATACCCCCTTACCAGCAAGTGGCTACAGCAGAGGGGGCTACACCTGCTAAATAGTGGAACGGGTGGTCTGCGACGATTTGTCCTGCTTGTCAGTGAGGCTCCAGCGCTGTTGGGGTACTCTGATCCAAAGAGTGTGGACGACTTGGTGTCCATAGTGGAGAGGTTTACGGCCCCTGAGGATTCTCCCGGACCCGCCAAAGGCCCGGGAATCAGAAGAAACCAGCATATGTTAAGACTGTTCTGCTATTAAGGGGGAGAGACTGCATGCTAAGGAGGGTGGCACGTTTTCTGA
>JAODAL010010122.1:0-106927 GCA_025379985.1 Phyllomedusa bahiana | reverse complement strand
TTTTAAAAACTTTGGGAAATGGGGAAACAATTGGGTTTTTGAATCCACAAACTTCAACACGTAATTGATTACTTACTTAAACACCTTTCGAAAATTAACCACTGAAAGAAGCTTGTGGTAAAAAAAGGGGGGGTTTAAATTTGAGCGAAACAAAACTGTACCAAAACTTTTGAAAGCCCCCTAACACCTTTCAGAGAGATTAAAAATAACAAAATAAGCTTGCGGGAAAATAAAGGCTTTTAAATTGCTGACAATACTGAAGAGAAAAAAGCTCAAAAAACGCCACAAAACCGCACTGGTGAAAAAAGAAACCCTTCATATTACCAAAATATTGAAAGGGCCCCAATTTAACTACATGAAAAAAACAAAAAATTTGCTCTATACATATAGAATGTTAAGTTTTAAAAAGAGTAAAGGGTTTAAAAATCAGAAAGATCACTGACACTTTGGGCCCACTTTGGAAAAACTGTTACTCTAAGAATTCTTTGTTGCCCATAGGAACCAACCAAGTCCCCCTTTTATTTCATATAGGCTCTGAAAAAATTAAAGGGAAGTTGTTTGGTTGCTATGGGCAAAAAAAAAAGTCTTGGGGTATGTTCACAGTTATTGCGCGTGTACAGTGCGCGCCACAATAATTGCCCCCCCCCCATACACATCATTCTCATATATTTTTCTTTCCCCTCGGAATTGACTATTATAAGGGGGGAGGGGAGGTGTAATCCATATTTTCTCATGAGAACTATGTTTACCGTAATTGCGGCGCGCATCTCGAAATGCGCGCCAAAATTACCCCGTGTGAACTTAGCCTTAGACCTAGATAATTTTCATACATGTCACCCTTTATATTTAAGAGGCCATCTCATGAGGATAAACCATTTTTTTAAACCAGTGTAGGCTTTTTATGGGCCTTTGGGCCCTGGGAACGTTAGGTTACAGCTTTGTAACATAGATGGTTGTTGCAGAGGACGTCAACAGCTTATGATCACTCCTCTAGCAAAATAAGCTTTTTGCAAGGGTTTTTCGAAGCTGCCATTACTTGAAAGAGGTGTTTGGGGAATAACCTTTTTTTAAAACCTTTTTTGTACACTTAACCCACCCTTTGCAATCATATGTTATCATATCCTCAATGTTGTTGTTTTTGCGCAACAGTAATAAAACCCTATAATGTAAAACCCTTTAATAAACGTTTATTTTCACATTAAAAACTCCAAACCAAAAACGTATCAAATACGGGCTTAAAATTGTTGCACCTTTTCTATATTAAGCATATATTCTGTCTACCAATTATCAAGGATCTTGATATTTAGAGCAGATCCTGCTAAAATGCTTTCTTTTAAAGAAGATTCAAACTGACCTACATAGCAGTTCATTCATGAGATAATGCGACCTGCAGTCACAGAGATAAAAGTCAGCTGATTGAGCTGAGCTGCCTGTGCGCACTGCGGAATCCACGCTGCTCGTCTCTCTAAAATTAGACAATCGATTCTACATAAATTTGGAGTTACACTTGTGCATAGGTTGTAAAGTAGGAAACAAAGAATTTGTCCATCAAGGTCAGCCTTTGTTAGATGTGCTTATTTCTTACCATCCATTTCAGGGTCTTCCCCCACTCTTTTTTGGATATGTTTTAATAAATGTAATCCACATATTTTTTACGTGTTACTTTTTCATTTTAATTTTGGGGATAGTTGTTCTTGGTTTTAAACTAATTTCATTAAATTTTTTTAACAACCTTTTTTTAAACTTGTCCATTACATTCTCCATTTCGTGCAGCTGAAAAGCTGTCATGCTAAACGTTTCTATAGCTGAACGGAGAACAAAATATTGTTGTGTTGGCCTATGTCAAGCATGTGTAAGTCAGCATGATGTACAAAAAAGTTTGGAATAGCTTAGTGGATGCTGCTATTCCAACTCAAAGGGTTGTGTAAATAAAGCAGAAATTATAAAAATACTTTAAAAAAAAAAAAAAAAAAAAAGGATTTTTGGTTCCACATAGCCACTATTAGCATATTTTTTTTTTAAATAACGTTTCATGATGTTAAATAGATACCATAATAGCCTATGGGCAATGGATGTGTTAATTCATGACATCTGATATACATGTATGTCATCATGTGAGATGTGAGCTATATAAGGAGCTTAAGAACCTTAAAGGGAACCGGTCACATAGGTTGAGCCCCCCTTGCTGAGGGCAACACAAGCTAGTGTCAGACCTGCTGTTCCCAGCACTGTGCCCCTTAATTCTGTAAGTTTGCGAGTTTTAGACATTTACCCCCAAACTTATTCATGAGCAATGTTAGCCCCGCCCATCAAGGCTAGCCCCGCCCACTGACAGTTATTCACATTTTAAACCTATTAAAAGTACTAGTTTTATCATTGAGGTGGTGGGCTAGCCTACGTTTGGGCCGGGTTTAAAAAATGACACTCTGAAGACTCTTCGAAGAATCTTTGTGAAAACTGCATATTTGAGCATTAAATAACAGAAAACTACAGCATCTTACAGAATAAGGGACACAGCACTGAAAACAGCATGCCTGACACTACCTTGTTCTGTCCTCAGCACGGGGGGCAAAAACTATGTGACAGGTTCTCTTTAACTGCTCCATACATAGAAGATGTCAGCTGTCAATTATAGCTGATACACAGTATTGTTTAATTCTGAGCAGCAAACCAAATGTCATTTATGGTGTTAAATTAGGGTTGACACCCACATCACCAGGGCCGGACTGGGAATAAAAAGCAGCCTTGGCACAAAACCCTCACCAGCCCATGTACAATATCCACTTACAAAATTTCCCTTGGTCACATATCTCGCCACTTTCTATAATAACACTATAACCATGAACAAAAAAGAGAAAGTGGCACAGAGAAACCCCTCATTATAATGTCAGGGACAGGTATGTACTTCCTTGACAATCAGGGACAAGTCTATGATGCCACCATACAAGCTCCAATATAACCTACAACTCCGCCATATAGAGATCACATAGTGGTCAGACACCAGCTCAGGTATAACCTACAACACCACCATATAGAGACCACATAGTGGTCAGACACCAGCTCAGGTCACATCACATGACTGTAAATACAGCACTGATCCAACACAGAAGTAAAATAACCCCTGACATCAGGCACCTACAGGAGACGCCACCTCTGATGGGAGTTGTTCTCCTTTTCATCTCCATCTGGCCCAAACCTCCATGATGTCTCCTCTGATGAGTCATTCTCTTCCCTTTTCAATGTCTTCTTCCAGCTGCTACTCATCCCTGTGGAATTTACCACAAACACATCTTAGACTGCTCTCTTTTCCAGCACTTCCCTATCAATTTCCACCTCTGCACAAACCCCATCCATAGAGCTCCAAATAGTAATAGTGCCCCATTTGGTGCCCCACACAGTAATTGTACCCCAAACAGCGAAAGTTCCTCAAGCCATTTATAAGGCCCCCATTTGTACCACCAGTAGATAGGTCCACACCGATATTGTAGACCCTAAAAATTAGAAGTTAAAAAAGGCAGATAAGTAGCATGAAAATAAATAGGCCCAAATTAGCTATCTATAAAAGCCCCCCAGTTGCCTCCCACAGTAGATAGGTATATAGGTACCCTCAGAATGCAGGTAAATAGGCCCCCTCAGCAAGCTTACAGATTAATTCAGTAAGTAAAGATGTATATAAGCCCCAATTAGGTAGTCCCCCAGTGGGTATATAAGCCCCCTCAGAAGATAGATAAGTATAAATGTCCCCACAGTATGTAGGGAGGTATATAGTCACCCACTAGGTACCTATATAGATCCTCACAGTAGGTAGGGTCCACTCAGTAGGTAGGTATATAGGGCCCCCATTAGGGAGGTTGTTACATAGCCCCCCTAGTAGTTAGGTATGTATACAGCCCCCCCCATTACTTAGGTAGGTAGACAGGGCCTACTCCAGTAGTTAGGTAGGTGTACAACCTCCCCTCCCCCTATTAATTAGGTAGGTAGATAGGTTCTCCCCTAGTAATTAGGTAGGTAGACAGGGCCTCTTCTAGTAGATAGGTAGGTATATAGCCCCCATTAATTAGGTAGGAAGACAGGGCCTCCTCCCAGTAATTAGGTTAGTAGACAGGGCTTCTTCCAGTAGTTAGGTGGATTTACAGCCCCCAACCATTAATTAGGTAGGTAGACAGGGCCTCTTCCAAGGTATACAGCCCCACCATTAATTAGGTAGGCATATAGGTAGTTAGAGAGCCCATAAAAGTAGCTAGGGAGCCCATATAAGTAGCTAGGGATCCCATGTACGTAGCTTGGCAGCCCATATAGGTAGCTAGGTAGCCCATATAGGTAGCTAGGCAGCCCATATAGGTAGCTTGGCAGCCCATATAGGTAGCTAGGGAGCCTATAGATGTAGCCAGGGAGCCCATAGAGGTAGCTAGGCAACCCATATAGGTAGCTAGGGAGCCCATATTGGTAATTAGGGAACTCATATAGGTAGCTAGGCAGCCTATATAGGTAGCTAGACAGCCCACATAGGTAGCTAGGGAGCCCGCATAGGTAGCTAAGGAGTCCATATAGGGAGCTAGATAACCCACATAGGTAGCTAGGGAGCCTATATAGGTAGATGGGGAGCCCACATTGGTAGCTAGGGAGCCCACATAGGTAGCTAGGGAGACCATATATGTAGATAGGGTGCCCATATGGGTAGATAGGGAGCTCATAAAAATAAAAAAAAAGTAAAAAATACTCACCTGTTACCCTTCTTTCCTCTTCTCATCTCTTCCTCCAGAGCCTCCAGTGTGACATCTTCACACCACCTGCTCGGGGACACAGGCTGAAGAGCAGGTGACACGATGACATCATCACATCGCGTCACCATTGCCGCAGCCTTCAGGGGGCTGAACGGCAAAGATCAGAAGATCCTGGCAGTTCTGCCTGAGCCGTCGCCTGCAGGCGGTGGCCGTGAACTCTGCATCGCTTGGTCTATGTGACCCAGCAATGCAGCTGTGTGGCAAGGTGGGCCTACCAGCCCCCTGGCTCGGGGGTTCAGTAATGTATGCAATCACTGTGACCCATGTAGCTGCGCCACAGGCTGGCGCTAGTACTTGGGGCCCACCAGGGGGAATCCCCAGCCCCTCCCCGGCGGACGCTCCGAGCCGGTGTGGTGGCCCGGACCCTGGCGACCCGCTGGGCAAGTGTCCAGTTAATTATATAGCCAGTCCTGGCCTGCACATAACCCAGTCAAGGTAGTTGGATCTGCAGTTTTACTACACCTATTACACCTTGCCAAGGGCAGAAAATAGTAGAAAAGCAGTAATACATAAATTTACTGCATAACATAAGTATTGCAATATATTGTACAAGCAATTGCAACCCTTAGTGGTCAAGTACCAATATGATTAAGGAATAATGTTAAAAAATTTAAATACAATCAAAATTTTAAAACTATATATATAAAATTAGAGGCACCATGTAGGTGTATGGGGACTTATACACCATTAGTTGCTCCACTGATATATAAATATATTCAAAAGAGTTCATTATTATTATTATTATTATTTTATTATTTATTTTAGAGCACCATTATTTCTAGGGCGCTGTACAAGCCAAGGAATTCAGAGACATAATATATGACATATAAAATCACAGTTAATGACACACAGATACAGAAGGAGAGAGGATCTTGTCCAGAAAAACTTACAATGTACAGTGGAGAAAGGGGAGATAGAAGGTGAGGGATGTAGATGTTTGAATTATAGTATAGTGCCAGCAGGCAGGCTTGGACTGGCCCACAGGGGAACAGGAAAAACCCCTGGAGGTCCCTGAGCATGGCAAACCTGGACTTGCTTTTAAACTCCACATACTGTACATAATTCGGAGCCGCAGAAGTGCAGAGAGAAAGAGGCAAAAAAGGAAAAAGCAGATTACATGAGGCATGTACAACAGCTGTAAGGTTTGCCCCCAGAGTGAAATTCTTTTGGGAGGCCCCTGGCACACCAGTCCGACACTGGCAGCAGGGTTAATATACATTGTAGGCTCTCCTGAAGAGATGGGTTTTCAGGTTACTTTTAAACCTTAGTAACTTGAATTGAATTAGCTGGGCAATTGATAGCCAGTGAAAAGATTGCGAGAAGGGATAGACAGAAGAGTAGCAGTGAGGAGAGAGGTGAATCATCCAGGCAGTAAAGATGACAATGTATAAAAGGGGAGCAAAGGGACTAGACAGGAGACCACAGAGAAGCATGTTGCAGTAATTCAGGCGTGAGATGATTAGGGCGTGAACAAGCATTTTTTAGAGTCAAAGTCAAGAAAGGAGCGGATTTGGAAATGAATTAGGACTCTGCACTACCACCTATTGGATGTAGTGTTCCTCAGGTTACACCTACAGAACTACAGAGCAGTATATCCCTCATACTACAACAGCATTGGTCTCACTGAGCCTTGCAATGTGAAAGGGAATAAGGCCAACCAGATATTCATGGAATATTTGTCTCTCATCAGTACAGAATAGAGTCAACCAGTATTGTACTCTCCACTGATGAGGGGCAAACACCCCCTGAAATAACTGTCTGCAGAGGAATATCTGGTTGGCATTAATCCCAGTCCTATTACAAGGCTCACTAGGTAACTTGAGTAACACTAGATCTAATAGGTGACGCTGCAGAGTCTTAGCTCAGTCCCAGTAAGCCTTTTTGAATGTCACTGGCTTTTCGTTCCATCACCCTTATGTAGTATATTACAGAGGCCTTCACGTGTGGAGTCTTTCAGAGAAGGATCAATATCAATAATATGTAGGTGCTTTAAGAACGAAGGTGATTATGACATCTTTGGTCTCTGCCCCACATGACTGCTTCACTAATAGCCTAGTGTGAATGTGGTATAGACAGTAGGACAAAGGATTTGTGGAAGAAAGTCATGTGTTCTCTGTTATATCTGCAACTTGAACAGTACAATTCTTGCTGACTTTTAGCATTTACAATTTGTAATTTTCTTCATGGTTACCATAGCAACGTGTGATGTTTTCATGTGTACAAATGAAAGTTACCATATTCATTCCATGCAAAGCAATTTTACAGCAAATGCAATTTCCAGGGTTAACTAAAAGCCCCTTTTTTGTGACACACTTAGAGGAATCACATTCTTCACAGTTCCTGGAATAGGCTTTCTGACACCAATCTATTTGTAACACTGTTGGTGGGTAGAAATATCACTAGTTGAATACAGTATTTAACATTATGCTGCCACCTATGAAACAAATGACATCCGTAGTGTAGTATATACCTTTACGTTACTATAACCTTGGTGTCATTTTTCCATTTGATGTGATTTTGATAAATGATATTCTGGCCAGTGGGTTTTAAGACATCCGTATGTGTCAAGAATTATAAACTTGCAGCAATGTAGAGCGCTGGATCATGTCCTCATGAAACACTGGGCAAAGCTATAAACTGAGGCCTGGAATTACCCGTCAGTAGTGTCCAACTTACAACTGCTAAACAGCTATTAACATCTCCAGCCTAGAGTTGTGAATAGAAAAAGTTCTTGTTTAGGTGGCTTCATACCTGTGTGAAAGCACTTTATTAGAAAATCTGAAGTGTAATCCTTGGCAGAAATCCAAGGCGATGCAGTATTTAATTAGCTGATACATTCTCTTTAAGAAGTCCTAACAAGAACTTTTTATATTTCCAACTCCAGACTGGAGATGTTAAGTGGTTCTCTATCTGTTCCAAATGTCAGTGGCACACTAAATACTGAGTAAACATCAAAGGCATACAGGAATTTTTGAAAATGCATTACTGCTAAGGAAATATGAAAACCTGGGATTCTTAGTTCACAGTTTTGATCAAAAATGTTTAAGCTCACCTCCCAATAGCGTCAAGGGGATCCCAGAACAGGTGAGTTCCTAACACAAAAATGTTACCTCTCTTGGAGCCTGTCCAGACTACAACATCTCAGGGAGTGAAAGGACTAGCTACTGAATAATCCTGCACTGGTTTACAAGAGGTAGGCGGAGTGCAATAAGCCAATGAGGCAGCCACTCCTCATACAGACTACAAAAACTTTGTTTGGCTCTGCACATCCAAAATCATTTTTTGAAAAAAATTTAAGCATAGGTGCACACTGGCAAGGCAATAACATACATCTGTTCCAAATGTCAGTGGCACACTAAAAACTAAGTAAACATCAAAGACATATAGGAATTTTTGAAAATGCATTACTGCTAAGGAAATATGAAAACCTGGGTTTCTTAGTTCACAGTTTTGATCAAAAATGTTTAAGCTCACCTCCCAATAGCGTCAAGGGGATCCCAGAACAGGTGAGTCCAAACACTAAAACGTTACCTCTCTTGGAGCTTGTTCAGACTACAACATCTCAGGGAGTGAAAGGACTAGCTACTGAATAATCCTGCACTGGTTCTCTATACATAATAATACCAGCATCTCATGGGGATCCAGTAAAATAAAGCTAAACATATATTCACCTACCTCCGGTCCCCGGTTCCAGCACTGCGTCTCCCCAGTCACTGGCTGCAGCTGCCGTCAATTTCATGTTACCACTCGGAAGTGAACTAATCCAATTGGTAATGTAAGTAGAGGAACGTGATGGCTGCAGACAATCAGCAGCTGGAGAGGTGTCAAGTTTGGAAGTGACGGCGTGGCAAGAGAAGACAGGGGAGATATGGTGCTGGAATTGGAGGAAGGTGAGTAAATGTTTTTCTCTTACTTGGGCCCCAGGAAATGCTGGTGTTATTTTTATACCGGCTGGACAACTTCTTTAACAGCTTGTAGTAGTTGTAAATTGGGCACTACCTGGGTAATTTCACTGAACAGGCTTTTATTTTGATGCTTTTCCCAGCACTTTGGGTGACATGTATGATTTATGGTGTTTAGATGCCAATTTTTTAGCACATTATAATAGTGTAGAATGCGCCTGAATTTATGAACCCGGTCTACTGCGCATTCTAGTGCAGAAACGACACTTCAGGCTCAGGTAAACCACGTTTAAAGTGATTTACCTGTTCCCGCAGTAATGCGCCTAGATTTGCTGTATTGAAGCTATAAATGTGGTTCTAGTGCGCACCACCTCTCGCACACCCCTCGAAATCAGGCGCATTACAAAGTGCCGTGGGCACTCTGTAATGCGTCTGATATTGGCATGCGGGAGATTTAAAAATATAGCAAACAGGGCTGCGCCTGGTATCGGACTGAAGAGATGCCAGACTATAGGGGCAGCCCCGTTCATACATGTCACCCTTTGTTTACTGTGCATGATCATGATGGCACCTAACTGAGGTTGCAACTTTTTTTTTACCATAAAATACCTGCCAACACAAAGTGATGGGGTTTAGGAATGTAGGTTTTCACAGGGTGTAATTATACATTTTGGGGGACGTGTATAAATGGGGCTGCTCCATAGGTCTGGCGTATTTTCAGCCAGACATCAGGAGCAGCCCCGTTCACATTAGTGAAAAGCCTCCTGAAAGTCATTATCAGGCGCATTGCAGAGCGCAGGCAGCACTTATAATGCTCATGATTTTGGGGGGTGTGCGGGAGACAGGGCGCACTAGAACCGTACGAATCAATAAATTTATAGCTTTGATATGGCAATTCTAGGTGCATTACTGCTGGAACAGGTAGAGCACTTTCAAAGTGGTATATCTGAGCCAGAAATGTCGTTCCAGTGCTAGAATGCGCCTGATTTATGACCCGCTGTAGAGCAGGTTCATAAATCAGGTCCATTTTAGGCTATTATTACGCACATGAAATTGGGTGTTTAAACGCCAAATTTCATACATGCCGCCCTTAGTTCTAGGAATTGTTTTCCAAAACCATTTAATGCAAGTCTATGGTCCACAAGCCACATATGATGTGGGTAAAAATTGCAATATTAAGCCCTGACATCCTATCTTTTATTTCAGTCTTGGCAGTAGTCATGGTAACTAATATCGCTCTAACTCCCAGGCTACTCCCTTCCCACAGTGACAGCAAGCTTAGTGCAAATGGTAGTCTGAGATGCTCCTTATACCGTGCTGACACATGTAATTTGACAACAGCATAGTGTATATGAATGAAGCAGGTGCAGCTTGTGACATCCCTAACCATCATCTGTCCGCCTACTTAGTTTTGAAGTCAGGAGCCAGAGGAGAAGCCACAGGGACCCTAGGATAAGCAAGAAAAGATTTATTTAATTTTTTTAGAATAAACCTAGAATAGAATAATTACACACCGGAAGTGTGAGGTACTGCAAGCTCCAGCATGACCTAGTAATAGGTAAATACACCGTGGGACACTGACATACTATAATTCAAGCATAACCCATAAAAAATAAATACACGGGGTACAACAAGTCCCAGTATAACCAAAAACTAATCAATATACAGTGGCACTACAAGTCCTGGTTCCAGTACATAGACTAATGTGGATCAAGTCAGCAAGACCCATTTGGTGCAGGCTATACAGTAAGGCAGTATCCTGCATTCCTCACTTTGGCAGTACTGGGCATAAAATTGAGCCCGCAATGTGCGAGTGGCCATCTTTCTTTTAATCCATTCAATGTTCATTGAGTTTAACAGTGGAAAGATACATAAGCTTTGCTCACATTAAATTATTATGTCATTAGTGTGGTACAAGTATAAGGAGAAAAATACCACTGAAAAGCACTTAAACTAGGCCTAAGCGAGTGCAATGAGAAGAAGAGAAAATATAGCCCCAATGCTTAAAGAACAAGTAACAGTGGAAATTAAATAACCAAGTGCTATATCATACATTTACCATGAGCATAAGAGATCAAAAGTAAATAAAAAAAATATAGAAAGGAGAAAGTAAGAGTGAAGAGAACTTCATAAGATTAAATGAAGCTTGTTGTCTGTAGGTGGAGGTGAAGGAGACCTTATTTAGCCCGCCCACTTCTCCCACCAACTTATTCATTCACCTAGATGCCAGGAGATACGTTAAAGAATAAAAGGTCATGAAGGTACATCAAAAATATTATTTATGTTGTAAAGAACAAAACTCAGAAGAGACCTGTAAAGCTATCCAGGGAGGCACGTTGTATAGAACCTATCCATTTCCTATGGGGTATGAGCAATCAATTTTATACAATAAATGGCAGCTATTTCCCAGGCCCAGTTCCCAGTTGAAGGGGGATTCGTTGACTGTGGCCATTTTTTTATGCAGACTAACCGCAGTCCTTTCAGGAAGGTAAACAATGTTTTGGGGGTTTTTTTCACCCACACTGACCCCTTATAAATTAAAAATAATTTCCTGTATAATCCTTTTAAGTAATTAACATAGATATTTCCTTAGGCATGTTATTTTATAGTAATAGTACACAGCTCTTTTGATGTACAATCATAATAAGATGCAAAACAATAATATGAACATTATGATGGCCACAAAGAGCTATAGCTTATTTTACCAAGTAGTTTTAGTTGGTTTTAGTTATAAATGGCAGGAGACCCCAGTGGGGCCAAATTTTCCTGGGTTGATTTGGTGTTAAAAATCATGGCCATGAAGCCCTACTTTATATTTATCATCTATTTTTGCTTTCTTTATTGATCATCCTGGTGTTATCTGACACCTTTTTAATTGTACCATTTTGCTTTCCAACCATCACAGTGGTGAGACTGCTCACAGTGTGTTACATCGGTAGAACAGAAAGTCTGATAACAGTGTTGTTTTAAGATAAGCCAATTATTGTAATATATTATTATAACATGTAAAAAAAAGAATTTCACAGTTATTAAGATAACCTCATAAATATTCAAACTACCTCATTAGATCGTTGATTACTGAGAAAGCAGATATATTGGTTGCATGCATCTGACAATCAAAGGCTTATGATGAAATGCTAGTTAGGAACCATTATGCATTTGGGATATTCCTGTTCAATGAGTTATATAGCACAAAATACCCATTTTGTTATATTTGATTTAGGAAAATAAACAGTGTTTAGGCTTTAAGCTATATTAATACTACCAAATGCACTCTGCATCTATATTTATATACAGCATTATCTCACTAGGTTCTTTTAAGTTTAAGGCATTTGGGTGTTTTTTTTATGTCCACAACACCTAGAGCCCTAAAACTCTACTGGACCAAATTTAAATCATCATAGAATATATTGATACTTTAAGTTTGGTTCAGTAGAACCATGAGATGTCCAGTACAGCACCCTGTGCTGACTTTCTTTTGGCAGTCCCCATGCAAATAGACTATAGGAAAGAGAGCTAGATCTCTGGTGCAACCTATTGGAAGTAGCATCCCTTACAGTCACATCCCAATAATGAGCCTTGAAGCAAGATGTTAAGCCAATCAGTAACTCTTCCATAAGGAAAAGCCTGCCGCCTGCAGCCAGCTGTTTTAGGCTGTTTGACCTTCATTAGTGCAGAGTAGTGTTCTGATTGCCTGTGTAAGAGCACTTTTATATAGCTTTAGAGGTCTAATGTTTCTCCTTGGAGGCAGAACTCTAAAGGTGTATGAAGAATTGTTAGTTCTGCAGTGCTCCTTGGGAGACATGCAAAAAAGCTCCAGGGAAGAGAGCTAGACCTCTACTGCCACCTATTGGAAGTAACATCCCTCACAGTCACATCCAGCCTATTAAAGAGTCTTGAAACATGACTGGGGATTTTAAAGCCAAGCCAGTAATTTCTTTATACAGAAATGCTTTCATCCCAGTTAGCACCTCTAAGTCTCCCTGCCTCTGTAGAGCTTCGCTAAAGGCCTCTCACCCATCCAGAACACTACTCAAATCAAATCTATTAAATAATGGCTAGTGTTGGGCATCCAAATTGCAACACTATAGACATACATTATATACACAGCATATATCAAATTCACATTATACAGACAGCATACATTTCACATATAATGTACACATAACATACACTATAAACCATAAAAATCCCCTTCTTTGTGGATACAATATGTTATTCATGTAGCTGGGATGTCACTAAAGCTTCTGCAACCCTTCTAGTTGCAGTTTAACTAAAGTAGGTAAGAACTGGCTGCATAGTGCAAATCAACTCA
Source organism: Phyllomedusa bahiana (assembly GCA_025379985.1). Classification (NCBI taxonomy): domain Eukaryota; kingdom Metazoa; phylum Chordata; class Amphibia; order Anura; family Hylidae; genus Phyllomedusa; species Phyllomedusa bahiana. The sequence goes on along the minus strand of JAODAL010010122.1, from coordinate 93,926 downwards.
AAAAGATTAGGCAGAAAGGCAGAGTGAATTCACCATCTTCACCTCTTTATCCTTTTAAATCATGATTTCAGCCTCTAGTTTATGTGCTGAGTGGTGAAATGGCCCTCACTTTATAATAGGAGGATGATGTGCCTTATGCAGTCTCACAAGTTGGATACCCCTTTGACTGGCCCTGATAGATGTTAATATGCAGCATTTTAGAGTCATAAAATAACCTTAAAGGGATTCTCCACTTTGGATAACCTTTACATTTTAGAAGCTGATCACAAAAAGCCCACCAGCTGGGATCCACAGGGATCGCTAATCAGTATATTGATAAAAGTTAATACAGTGGAATATGTAGTGACCCGATCTTGTTCCCTCCTGGTTGACAAAATGCAGTTCCAGTCTTATTGGCTGTAGAAATCTGCCACAGTACAACTGGTAGAAATAGCTTGGTTCAGATGTTTAATTTCCAGCTCCTGAGACTTTTGCTAAAACCGTATCAATACTTACCAATAAATTTAGATAAAACATTTGCAAACAAAGAAATTCTGCTCACCTGAAATACCACGCCCGATGTATGAACGTGGGGAGGTGCACGGAAAGTTTCCAGGACTTGAGAAACCACAACATAGTAAAACTTTTCATTTGAATCCAGCACCAAGTTGTTTATCTTAAAACTGTGACATTTATTGATCCTTCATTAAAAAGTGTTGTCCACAAAATTCAAAACATAAAATCCATTGTTGTCAGACATGTTTCAAGGGACAACCTCACTTTATAATGAAGGATCAATAAATGTCACAGTTTTAAGATACACAACTTGGTGCTGGATTCAAATGAAAAGTTTCAATAAATTTAGATGCCATTATATAAGAAACATTATGATGCAAGTGACTTACACTTCACTTAATGAAGCAATTTATTATGTCCTTGCTCCAAATACTGTGATTACATCATTGTCTACATCTACATTATTAACGTTCTAAAATTCTTCTTCCTATTCCACCATGCTCAGCTTCCTATTCACTACACAGAATTGCTCTCATTTTACTTTTTGTGGCAGCCAAAACTATTGGAACCTACCCCTAGTGGAGGTAGCTTATTTCAGATGTAAAGATGAAGGTATTTTTAATGGATTTAAATCAGATTTAACAATGTAACTTGATATCCTCTTGCTTAGCTTTTCACTAACCCCTCTATATTTTATTAAAAAAGAAGCTTCTTCAAGCATGATGGTGTAATTTACAAACCAACAACTCTTCACAAAACAAAGTCCGTCTAGATCAAGCAGTGATGATGCAGAGTTGATCCAGAGGGAGGAAGCAAATAACCAATAAAACTTGTCATTATGGTAGGAGTACAAAACAAATACAGCAACACACTGTAAACACTAAGATATAGGTAAACATTGAATTTGTGGATTATTTTAAGTTGTATTACTGCTACAGTATATCTAGTATACATAAAAAATATGAGGTTCTGAGTGCACACTTTGATCAAATTATGTGAGCCCATCCACCAATAGCAAGGTGACCTCATTTCAGGTGGAAACCTACCCTAAAACTGACTCAACTTTATTGGTGCCTAGACCACGCCTCCAAATCTATTGGAGAAAACAAATTCCAGCTATATTCTGTTCTAAATTAAAAACAGCCTGAAATTGGTGGAAGCAACCATGTCAGCTTCCACCTCTGCAGTGTATTTTATATTGTTTGGAGGACCTGATCAATGGTTTGGCTTTTTTGGATTGTATGCATCTGGGAGTGGCTGCCTCCATTTAGTCTTGCACTTCTCTCTTCTATTTCAGACAGTTTTTAATCAGAACAGAGTATAACTTGGAACTTCATTCCCTGATAGATATGGAGGCCTGCACAGTTTATATAATATTGTTTGGTCATGTGGATCATTTTTTACATTTTTTAGGAAGATATTATCTTGTCTTGTATTTGAAACATTCTATTGTAGATTTAGGCTATGTTCACACGGCTAATTGCAGGGTGTACAGTACGCCCCGCAATTACACTGGGTGTTCGGGAGCTCGCGCCAATCGGCACGTACTCCCGCGGTGCCGCGGGGGGGGGGGGGGGGGGTTCGGCCCCATAGACTGTCATCACTCGCGGCACATAAATTAATGACATGTCAATTATGTCCCTGCGTCTACAATACGATCGTATTGTATACGCAGGGAGACGAGGCGTAATCCATAGTTCTCTATGAGAACTGTGGATTACCATAATGATTGGGTTGCATTTTGCTCATATTAGAGCACAGTACGCTCTCAATACATGGCAAAATGCATCCCAAAATAAGCCATGTGAACATAGCCTTATTGTTCTCAAAACAAGCAATGAGAGTGCCGTAAATATGAAGGAGCAATGATATCACAATTATATAAACTTTTGCGTTCTATTGACCCCATCATATTAAACAAGGTGATAACTTACTCTACTCTAAGAATCCTTCAGTGCCATTCATATACAATATAAGGCAACAAATTTAGAAACACCAACTAGATTTTCTACTATCATTCCAACATGATACAGTAAAGACAGCCGGTACATTTTACTGCTACTTTAAATAACTGGAAAGGACATTGTATAGTTACTCATTTAATTTGAATTCATTTTGCAAACAAGGAAGCAAAACTCCAATATGCTCCTGTTTCCTCCTTGACCTAAAATGAAATTACATGGAGATGTTCTTCCCAGGCCCCTCTGATGCCGCTCTCTCCTCTATGAACCAAAATTACAAAATAACTATTTTTATTCATAAAAATTACTTATGGAATTATATTCTTGCCTCGAGAGGAAGTATTTTAAATGTGACCAGGATTGGCATTCTCACAGAGAAGAAGTAGTTTAGTATTAAAATAATTAATATAACATTTATTGTGTAATGAGGGGCTATTTAAAATCAGCAGTGCCACTACGCCAAAAGCTCCAGGTTGTGATGTGGCTCATAAGTCCTTTAGAATGCGTTTCCATTTAGTGCTTTGCTTGAGGCTGCTGAGCTGTCTGGAGTGGTGCCTACATCTGCTAGAAACTGTCCACAGTTTTTCTTACTATCTTCTATGTAATACAAAATAGCTAGCATTTAAGCCCTAACCTTCTAGTCTGTACATTATATTTATTTAGAGCTAGGTTATGGAGCAAATTGCTGAGTGGAAACACTGTGGAAATGGCGAAATAACTTTATACTCCCTTAAGTACACTACAAAGTTGTAAAAGTTCAAATCTTTATTCTGGTGTATCTTACTGTTTCCACTTTCTCACATTAGTGCTTCTTCCCACGTGTTTGTACTGAGGTGTTAAAATTAGCTGGGTGAGATGTTATCTATTGCTCTCGACATCCTAGACTGTTGACTGTGCCAACTTCACCTACGGTTTGTCCATATGTTCTTGTTTCATAAATGAAAGCTATCATTTCTTCAGTTCTTGCCAAAAAAAAATAATAAAAAAGTTAGTAAAGGGAACCTGCCACATTAAACAGGCAGCCTGATCTCCTAGAATCTTCCCATAGAGCAAGAGGAGCAAAGTGATGTTAAGTATTGTATTATGCATTACATTTAGAGATGAGCAAGCAGCATAATGTTCTAGAACCTCAAACTTTAGTGTGTTCATTTCCACATTCTATTCAAACTAGAATTGAACTCAAACTCCATTAAAGTCAATGGGAGAAGATGTTCTGGTTAATTTGTATACCTATACAGGTGAGGAGAAACTGGAATTACCATCCAAAACAGTAAACTGGATACGTTGAGCAACTTAATGAAGAAAATTTGGCCCTAACAGTTTCAGAACAAAATTCAGAGGCTAAAATACTTCACTCCTTTCAAGGCTAACTGAAAAGATGAGGACAGCTTGCAACCAGGGGCGTAGCTATAGGAGGTGCAGCGGTAATAGCTGCTATGGGGCCCTGCATCCTGAGGGGGCCCAAAAGCCCCTTTGACACATAGGAGATTTGGAGACGGTGTGTTATAGAATTACTGAACCCACAAAACTGCAAAAACTGAACTTTTGGGCACTGAGTATGATAACAGCTTCTGGGTGTGGGAAAGACGCAGCCAGCAATACAAAACTCCCTAACTATTGATGTCTATGGAGAGGAAAATGCTGTCTAACTAACTAATGGCAGTCTGTACAGTACAGAGAGTGAGCTGACAATGGTGTTCACAAGGCAATACAGTGAAATACATATAACATGGTCATGTGATTTTAGCAGCCAATAAGAGTCCTACACCTTAGCAATGACATTTTTGACACTTCTCTGTGCTCTGCACTGATTGGATGGCCGCCAGAAGTGCAGAAATGTGATTGGATGGCCGCCAAAAGTGCAGAAAGCTGCTGAAAATGAAACTGAAAATAATGTGTGGCGAACTAGAACTTTACTTGAACAAACAGTAAAATGTTCTGTTCGAGTTCTAAAAATGTGAGAAGTTCTACCAGAACTTAATTTTTCTAAAGCGGTTCGATCAACACTCATTATATTCATTTAATTCTCTGATCATTCTGGGCTTAAGAGTCCAGTTTGTGGTCCTAATCAGTGAAAGCTATTTCTATGCATTCTCATACAGAAAATGTTCTCAATCATTGAGTGAAACCTCTCACTGGACTCCTAAGCCCAGAATGAGAAAGCAATTCAAATTACTATGTTACAAGTTATGATCCTTCGACACAAAACAATATACCATTCTGCTCAGCTGTTTTATACATTTGTGCCAGTAGACTGGACAGAATTTACTTCACATTGCCTTCACAAGAAGACATATCTCTGTAACTCTATAACTAGGTCTTTCTGAACTGTTTCTTCTTAGGCCTCCATGGTAGATACAGCTGTGTTTGCACGATGGTCATGGATGTTTATAGGCCTGTACTGGCTACCTTATTACTCCTGTTTTTAGCAATATCTGTGAGTTTTCAGCTGTAATGATTACTAATACTGTAAATTTTATGCCGTGTCCTGTTGAACTGTTTATCTGCTTTCATGTAGTCAGTACAAAAGGAGTCAGGCTGAGTTCAGACAAGAACATTGAATGATGTTGAAAATTGCTGTTGCATCCAATAAGAACAAGCTAAAATTGTACCTTTTGTGCAGTGTTTTAGATAGAATATTGAAAATCGACAAAAGCCCTCATTTTGACAATTAAATACTGGACTGCATGTTAAACAGGCATGGATGTTTGGATTTTGTGGTTATAGTTCCTTACCCTAGCCAGCAAGAAACATCCCACAGCCTTTCTCACTATTTTACCCCAGTATATGTCTATCCCCTATTTTAACCCATTCCCAAAAACACTGATCATAGGTTATATTAAAGGGGTTTTGCCACGATGTAATGTTGACGTGGGATCCTCCAAAATGGGTATTTAATCACTTTTCTAAATATATGTGATTGCAAAAAGTGAAGCCTCTGAGAGCTATAGAATTGCTCAGTCCCCCTTAGTTACCTGAAAGTTTGCATTAAACAGGACCAGAGGAGCTGGCAGGAGCTGATCTGGCCGCGCTTGTGTGTTTGCACTTCTTATCTGATGATAGGGAACATGAATGAGCTTTCAAGGGGCTGGGGAGAAATGGGCAGTGTATAAGTCTGTCTGCTGTATAGAGAATTCACTGTTGTAATGTTATTATTTGAGTAAACTTTTGAGACGCTCCCTTCTTCCTCACTCTCTGCTCACCCCCTCCCTCTTACCCCTGCAGCGTTCATGACTCAGTATGATTTGTTTATATTCTCCCCTGAGCTGATACGGAGGTAAGGAACTCACTTCGTGGCAAAACCCCTTTAAACCATGATACACAGAAGCTTAGCGATAGGGGATGCAGAATAAGCAGTCACCACTGAGCCTTGCAGCTGAGTGGGCCCAAAAGCCCTTCTGCCACATAAGACACAAGTATTTTGAATGGCACGTGGTAGCTGGTGACATGGCAATGTGTAGAAAGCCTAATTATTATTTGAAGGGTTTCCATACTTTGTACTGTTTTTGTTAAGCTCTCTTCATACTTTACTTGATCATTACATTGGAGATAGATTTGGAGGATTTCCTAACCTTTACCTCAAATATGGAAAGGCTATGACCACATAGTATAGGCTTTTCTTTTTTTATTGACAGTGAATACTAATACACACCCCCTTGGTGTATCCAGTGAATGACTGGGTAACTATAGATATGTTTAACATATGCTCCTGGAGCATTCCCAGTGTACAAATGTAACAAAGCTCAGCTTCATCAATTAATATACTATGATTCTGTGGCATGGAAGACTATCTCAACTTTTTTCAATGGCTTTTGTTGTGATCAAAGATCAAATAAAATGGTTTAGTAGGATATAAAATGTCAAAAAAACTATGCTACATATGTATGCGTTTAATGTGTTCACAAAGTGTCAACAGAGCAGTCTTTCTCCAATATATTACAATATACAATCTTTAAATAGAATACTTTGTTACTCTCCCTTCAAGAACTGCATTTCTATTCTGCTGGAGAATGTGTTAAAGATACCATTTACAGCATTTCAAGTCCCACTTCGTATATAAAATCTAAACCAAAATTCCTCTGTGTAAATGTTTAATTGGAAATGTGTCTTGTGCATAAAGATAACAATAAGGCAGTTGCCAGGAAAGCCTTTAAATGTCAGTAGTTTTCATTGTATGTATGGAGAACTCTATAAATGTGTGTCAAAATTCCAGTGTGACAGTGCAGCATATTGTTTATGTAACTTGCTTTACTACTGATAATTTATTTTTAATGTGAGTCATTGAATAGATAAATTCTGACATGGCCCATAGATCAGGCAGAAATGGTTGCCAGCAATTATTTTTATGTCCTATAATTCTGGTTACACTTGAGAGGGATCTAAATGGCATAAGATTATAATAGACCAATCACTTGGAAACACTATACCTCTAAAATTGTAAAGCAAGGGGGTATTTCAATCACTGTGTGGCAAATATAGAGTTAGAGGGTAGGGGTGTAATTAGAATTTATAGGGCATAACAAGAATTTATAGGGCACCATAACAAAATTCATGAACCTCTACCACCTACTAATAAGAAATTGAAACAGCCACAATTTATAGTATTGAAAACAGCACCTTATAGTATAGATCTTACATAGTCGTTCTAGATAGCAGAAAGTCACTAACTTGTTATACCCTACAAAAAGGTTAATAATTCTTGCACCTGAGAGGACCCATGAACATCTGGGACCCATAGCTGCTGATTATAGTTACACTAGTGGTAGAGGGTCACAAACTTTGCTTTCTCTTGAAAGAAGTTATTGAGCGATTTGACAGATCTCTAGCCAGTAGTGTTCCAAAATACAGGCATTGTTTCTAAACTTTTTAATTGTGTAGTTTTGTGTAGTTTTTCCTCTGCTTCACTAAGTGATCTCAACTATTCTCCTACAATTTTATCCATACATGTTATATTCCACAGCACTGTATAAAGATTGTCATTATCCACATTGGTCCCTGTTTCCATGGGGGCTTAAAATCTAAATTTCAGATTAGCCCATTTGTATATTTTTGGAGTGTGCGAGAAGAAGCCCATGCAAACATGGGGAGAATGTATAAACTCCTTGCAGATTTTGTCTTTGGTGGGATTTGAACACAGGACACCACAATAAAGGGCAACAGTGCTAACCACTGATCTACTGAACTGCCCTTTGGAGGCTTTCAAAGCACACTCTTAGTTATTGCAATAAACCACACACATTTACAGTTACTCACAACAGTGTGTACACCTCTCACATTTTTGTAAATATTGTATTATATCTTTTCATGGGACAACACTGAAGATATGACACTTTGATACAATGTAAAGTAGTCAGTGTACAGCTTGTATAACAGTGTAAATTTGGTGTGCCTTCAAAATAACTCAACAACTTCAATGTTTAAACCGCTGGCAACAAAAGTGAGCAGAACCCTATGTGAAAATGGACAAATTGTGCCTAAAGTGTCAATGTTTTGTGTGGCCAAAATCATTTTCCAGCACTGCCTTAACTCTCATGGGCATAGAGTTCTCTAGCGCTTTACAGGTTGCAGCCACTGGAATCTTCTTTCACTACTCCATGACGACATCACGGAGCTGGTGGATGTTAGAGATCTTGCACGCCTCCATCTTCCATTTGAGGATGCTCCACAGATGCTCAATAGGATTTAGGTCTGGAGACATGCTTAGCAAGTCCAGCACCTTTACCCTAATTTACTTTAGCAAGGCAGGGGTTGTTTTGAAGGTGTGTTTGGGGTCATTATCATGTTGGAATACTGTCCTGCGACCGAGTTTCTGGAGGGAGGGGACCATGCTCAGCTTCAGGATGTCACAGTACATTTTGGCATTCATGGTTTCCTCAATGAATTCTAGCTCTCCACAGCTGGCAGCATTAATGCAGCCCCAAACCATGACACTCCCACCACCATGCTTGACTGTGGTCAAGACGCACTTGTCTTTGTACTCCTCACCTGGTTGCTACCATAAACGCTTGACACCATTTGAACCAAAAAAAAAATGTATCTTGGTCTCATCAGACCACAGGACATGGTTCCAGTAATCCATGTGCTTAGTCTGCTTGTCTTCAGAAAACTGTTTGCAGGCTTTCTGGTGCATCATCTTTAGATAGCAGCCATGCAGACCAATATGATGCAGTGTGCAGTGCATGGTCTGAGCACTGACAGGCTGACCCTCCACACCTTTAACCTCTGCAGCAATGCTGGCAGCAATAATTTGTCTAGTTTGAAAAGACAGTCTCTGGATATGAAGCTGAGCACGTGCACTCAACTTCTTTGGTCGCCAATCGTGGGGCCTGTTCTGAGTGGAAAAAGTCTTGTTAAACCACTGTATTGTCTTGGCCACCATGCTGCAGCTCAGTTTCAGGGTGTTGGCAAACTTATAATAGCCTTGGCCATCCTTATGTTCAGCAACAATTTTTTTCCGATCCTCAGAGTTCTTTGTCATGAGGTGCCATGTTGAACTTTCAGTGACTAGTGTGAGAGAGTGTGAGAGCGATAACACTAAATTTAACACACATTCTTCACATCCACACCTGAGACCTTGAAACACTAAAGAGTCACATGACACCGTGGGGGGGAAATGGAAAATTGGGCACAATTTGTCCATTTTCACTTAGGAGCATACTCACTTTTGTTGCCACAGATTTATACATTGATGACTGTGTGAGTTATTTTGAGGGCACACCAAATTTGCACTGTTAAACAAGCTGTACACTGGCTACTTTAAATTGTATCAAAGTGCCATTTTATCAGAATTAGCGCAGCTAAATAGTATGGCTTAGTCTTTGAAGGTTTCATGTAACACACAGTCTACATTATGTAATCTAAAATATTATGATGTAAGCAGCATATGTGGAAAGCCTGCAATATCTATCAGTTTATCTATACGGTAGTTCTTGTTTATCTTGAGATTAATCATTTCATGATTGATTTGTTTCTCATTCGACATGATGGTTCCTTTAAGTAGTCATCAAATTGATAATTGCATGAGTAATTACTTGCAGTTATTTTATGTTCGATTGAAACTATTACTTGCCAACTGCTTCAAGTGTTTTTCAGTCCAAGTAACACAATGATACAAGTGATTGGATTGGTTGTTATACACACATTCTCCATCTTTAATGCAATTTGATATACATGATACTTGCGTAGCAATTATATAACCATGAATTATTTATATCATATTTTAAATCTAATATAATTGTGAGCATCAAACTAGAATCTGTGCAGTAGATAATAGAAAAGATACAAGCAACAACAAGGTTGTTCAGTGACCTCCATTCATGTTCTAATGTATACAATAGAATAAAAAAAGAGTCTGATACTTTGGGCACAAAACATAACGATGATCAGGCCTCTTGTTGTAGCAATACAACAACATTTAGGCAATGCATTGTGTGCTGTTGTATACCTATTTGGGGTATGTAATAATCATCAACATTCTTCTATATAAAACAATGTGAGTTGGTAGATTATTTTTATGTTAAATCAGACATTAGTAAAGAATAGGAATATGAAATTTTATATAATAAGAAGGGATTGTCATTAAATCAGATTATAAACTAGTAGTAGACTTGCTGTAATCAGGTAAATCTGCTGCTTTTTAACTTGTCACCCAATGATCATTATCTATTATTATAAATTAATTAATGCAAGATTCAGGACAGAAACCAATAATTCTCACTGATTGCTGATGACTAACAACGAATGGATATGACAAAAAATGAGTACATGCTCGTGATAAAAATGATGGTTCATTTTCTTCACTGGAAGATGCACAGTCACATCACATTATTCTAACCACCAGCTAATACTCAGAGTAACTGCCATGGACAGCAGCTAATTGAGCTGGGTGTGACTTCGTAAGGTCTTTGTAGGTTGTCACTGGTTTCTGGAGCCATGCTGACTGCTGTGCATGCCACAGCTCTTGGAGGGTGCATGGGGGGGAGTATCCACAGAGCAAACAAGATTATTGCGGTGATCCCACAGATGATCAATCGGGGTTAAGTCTGAGAAATTAGGGAGTCAGAATAGCAAGTCTGGGTCATGTTCTTCCAACCAATGTCAGCTATTTCTAGCCATGTGACATGCATAATTGTCTTGCTGGAAGATCCCATCTGCCCAATCAGCATGTATGGGTGTACAAGATCTGCAAGGATGTATTCATACCTAAATCATTTGAGAGTGTCTTTGGATGAGTGGGCCTTAGAATGCCATAATTTGTTTCCAAAAGCATAACGGTGGCACCACCATCTTGTGTTCTTCCATCATTGGTTGCAGGCTGTTTGCTCTCTGATGTTTCTTGCTTGACACAACAACATCCATCGTTTGTTGAAAAAGAAAACGTGACTCATCAGGTAAAGCAACCCTTTGCGAATCCTTGGACATCAAATATTGGTACTGTTGTGAAAATTGAGGCCTTTTCTGCCAATACAACTTCATTAGCAGAGGTTCAGTGACAATCCATCTGCTTTAGATTCCCATGTGCAGTAGGGTTCACTGAACTGTTGTTTCAGACACACGGTAGCTCCTGATTCATTTTGGTGATGAGCTGTTCCACAATAGCATGTCAGTCTGCCCTTGTGCACCTTTGTAGCTTACGTTCACCCTTTACATCAATGGCACATGGTATTCGACAGTTTCCACATCACGCACTAGGAATGGTGCCATTTTTTAACTCATGATACACTTTCACCATAGCAGCGCGCAAAAAGTTCAGAAACTGCAGTTTTAGGAATACTGCCACCTTTGGCGCCAAAGCCTTTGATCATCCGTTCCACAGCTCGGTAAATTGCCCCTTTTCCCATGATGGCATATGTGTGCAGACAGCCTATTACATACTCTGCCCAAGAGATGTTTTTGAATGACCAATACTGATGAAAGAAGCTAATCCATAGAACTACAGTATGTGTGTATAAATAATTATAAATATCTGTTCATCCTTATTTTTCATTACTCTGGTACCTTGGATATGTACAAATGTATAAAATATGTTTATTAATGCATTCATTATGTATTTTTAAGATGTACTAGACAAACTCTTTAAGATCCTCTTCTCTATTTCTTTTATTATATAGCCAATGCAGACTTAATCCCTTTTATCCTCTTGTTTTGAAAGGCAACATCTTAAACTTCATGGTGACACATAAGAAATAGTAAAAAGCATACACATCCCTGGCGTGCTAATCCATTATGTCAATGTTTTCACGTTAATGTCCTTAGCAAACAGAGTTTGCGAACCTTGGTCTATGATATCATCATGGCCAGTGGTGCAGAGAAAATCTCTGTTTCCTCGACGGATTTCACATATGGTAAACTTCAAATGCATGAGCAACATAATATCTCTTGTGAGATTAAATTAAATTGATTCTTATTATGGGGTAGGTGCTAATCTGCTATATAAGAGAAGGATTTGATTCACTAGAAGCAGCAGACAAATCAGACTTCTTATAAATAAAACTTAGCAAGTGGAGTTAAACCAGAAAGTCTTTTCACTGATGAGTAAACTCTCTATTGCAATGCCTTGCACAAATGATCAAACCTCAAACATGGAGGCTCAGGATCAAGCTTCAAAATTAATCTGGAAAAAATTGCTCTCTTTTGAGATGTACTTGAGAATATCTACATATAGATTAGTATGCTTGATGGATTTCGTTATTAACACTTCGAGACAGTCTAGACTTTCTGTTTTCAAGACCACCATTAGAGACCCCTACTACTGTATGAATGATAGGACAGCATTCAGACACATGGCTTAGCACTGATACCTTGTGGCACTGTGGTCCATATCTAAACAAAGATGACATCTCCATGAAGTTTGTATGTTCTTTTTGTGTTTCCTCTGGGTACTTTGGTTTCCTCACAAAGTGAAAAACATTAAAGCTCTAGTACGTATGTGTATGTTCAAGATAGAGAATTTAGGGAACATGTCAGCTCATTCATCGTGCCACAATCACAGGTGGCAGGAAGTTGCTTTAAGTTTCCATGTCAAGTGAGTCACATACTATTAAAGGGGTTGTCTCTCTACATTGATTCATCTTACCTCAGTCCTGTTTTCTTGGTTTCATTTTGAATTCAGGGATGTGTTTGCTATCTTCTACTAGGCTGCAATAGCAGCCAGGTCTGTAGCTATAGCAACCAGTGCTGGTAGCCTATCAGGAGAGATCAAACAGGTCTGCAGCTATATTGACCTGAGGAGCTGATGCAGCCCATACAAGAGGGGATATCTAGGAATAGGTAGGACACTGTTAATGGATATATATTGCAAAGTGACTTGTTTTTGCAAGATCTTTAACAAAAAAAGCAATCCTTGTAGTGAGACAACCCCTTTAATTTATTTTCTGTCTTTTATATAACTCCTGTATATTCCATAGCACTGTACAGATATTAAAGAGAACTTGTTAGCTTTTTTTATACTGCCTGGACTATGGGCAACATGAAATAGCTACACATCTCTTAAGGCCGTGTTCACACGGCTTATTTGTGCGCGGATTGGAGCCGTACTGTGCGCCGGATTTGCGCTGCAATACGGCTCCGATCCGTCACAGTAACTACGGTAATCCACCATTCTCATAGAGAACTATGGATTCCGTCGCTCCTCCCCGCTCGGCGAATCCACGCGCGGGGGGAGAAAGTGTCCGCGCCGTAAATAATGCATTGTCTATGGGGCCGGCGAGCAGCGCACCTGCCGCGCACCCGCCCCGCGCCTTATTCAAGCCGTAATTGCGAGCTAAATCTGGCTCGCAATTACGGCTTGAATAAGCCGTGTGAACCTTGCCTTAGCGCTAGAGAAAGGGGGCGTGACTCCCGAAACATAGCACAGGTATGGTGTAGGATCCCTACCAGAGCAGTCTCAGCTCACCCAAATGGTGATGTATACCACTATATAATAATGCATAAGTCTAGAGCCTGTATATGATATATGGCCTGAACAGGTTTGTGGTTGTTTGTTCTGTTGATGAACATATTAAAAGGAGATGTTGTATGAAAATATGAAAAACTTAAAAAATGACGTAAAAGTGAAAAAGGAAATATATTGAAAATATGTATATTCTTTAATGGAGCAGCACATGTGGTTATGACATTTTTGATAAATGAGGAGTGGGTCCTCAAAGTGTCTCCTTAAATGACAACCTGTAAACAGTAGTTAAGGTGCTTCTTTTATGATTAAGTGACAGGTCTCCGTTGGCCCAGTAAGGGTCCGTTCACACGGCTTATTCTGGGACTGATTCCAATTAGTCCAATTGAGTCCAATTTGTGACTTCTTCCTACCTTGTTCAGCTTAATTGACAGGCCCCTCTTTGTGTACAGACAGGAAAAGGATCTATCAGTTAAGTCGAGCGGGCCAGGGAGAGACTGCACATCAGATTCATCTCCCCTGGCCACATAATTTTTTCCCCTTTTTGGATTGTCTGACTCAGTAAAACACACCTTACAGAGTTTCCTTTTATATGTGTACAGTGATATACAGTATAAGGAACAGGAAAAAAAATTAATAATACATGGCCTTAGAGGGGTTTTGCCACGATCTCATTTCATACCTCCGGTATCCAGCTCTTCAGCTCTGTATGCTCACAAGGGGGCGTGTGTGATTTGCTTGAATTGCATATCATGTGAACCAGCAGGATGACATCACCAGGCCTTTCCTCTTTGTAGTCAAGGAAAGGCCTGTTTATGTAAAGCATTGTGAGTAGCTGAGAGGTAAAGTTTTAACCTCACAGCACAAGGGTCCTTGGTTCAAATCCCTGCAGGAACCAAACCCGTGTTTTTTTTTTCTTTTTATCAATGCACATACCTCATTGAGGTTTCTTTTTTATTTATTTGCACTGTTTGACTAATTACTAAGGAATACAGAGGATGGGAGTAGAGTGACAGCACCTGGGGTTTGAACACTCAGTAGCTGCCTGAGAGGAGAAGGGATGTCTGAGCACGTGCGACCAGGACTGAGGAGCTCTCAGCCCTGGTTGTCCCCTGGAGATGAGCTGTAAACAATGGATCACTAAAGGAGCAGCTAAAACATTATAGCTCCATATGATTTCCATAGAGCCGTAATAAAGCAGCTATAGAAGGTTATTTTCCGATTATACCCTAGAATGTCTTTAATTACAAACAGGATCTGTCAGAAAAAAATTTCTACCATGTTCCATTAGATACTATATTATAGCAGCATCCTCCCTTTGCACCATATGGCAGCACAGTTATATCTACTGATCTATAATATGAAGCCACTGTCTGCCTTCATACAGACTTTGTGCCTAAGGCACTTTTTGCGTGCTTAAAGCCTCAGAGAGTGTATGATTGTTGGGCAGATTGATAGTTGGGCAAATAACGGTTGGGGCTTTTTATAGTAATTTCATGAGGTTAAATGGTATTGACACCATTAGTACAATGGTTGAAAAAAAAGAAAAATGTAATCTTTAGTTCAGAGAGGACATGACACATGGAATGTCGAAATAAAGCTGTTTACGTCTTTATACTGCAGTGCAAAGTGAAATTTAAATTATAGGTTGAAAGAGACACAGAAAGTCAACAAGTAATAATAGGCATGAAGCACTGAATGCAAGATGCACATATGACTGATCTTGTCATTGACCCTTTGAGAAGGATAAAAGGATGACTTGTTAGTACAGTGGTATCAGTGTGAATAGATGTGTGAAGTTTCCAGAAGAATCAGGATGATTCATTAAAAAGAACTGACAGTACAAATTAATTCTCTACAATCTCCTTGCACATTCTAAGGTATATGAGATTTATAATAACTATCAAAGCTAGTTTGTGCTATGAGATGAATTTCACAGTAGGTTTAGTGATATTGTTCACTCAGCCAACACTTTCGATAAATAACAATGGTGCTGCCGGAGTCTTCAGTCTCCATCACACTGCCCTGTTGCTTTGCTTTCTTGTCTTTCTCTTTTCAGGTTTTCTTTGTGTAGGAAGAAAAATGATGCGTTTGAGATTCAATTAAAAATGTCTTCACTGGATTTTATTGTTCTAAGGAGAAATATCAATGTTTTGCAGCTTTTAAAGATTTGGGGCCAGGGATGAAATGTTTCTAAACCCGTGTTTGAACACTGAAAATTGTTTTTCTTCTCCTTAGACTCTGTCTAAGATCTTTGTTAAATTATTTTTCTACTGGCTTCCAGGACTGCTGTGGAAGATATTTAGTTGATTGAAAAAAATTATATCACTTGCACAGTAAAAAGTGACCTCCCAGTTCTAAAAAAAAACCCTTTTATATAACATGTCGAATGTATAGCTAAAGTACCTGATTTCATCCTTTTTAGTACTGCTGCTCATCCATCAAACTTAAGTCCCCTCTGTTGTTATACAGTTGAAACCAAAAGTTTCCATACACTATATAAAAAGACACATATGCATGTTTTTCTCACTACCTGACATGAAATCAGAATAAACCTTACCCGTTTTAGGACAATTAGGATTACCAAAATGATTTATATTTGCCAAATGCCAAAATAGTGAGAGAGAGAATTTTTTAAGGCACTTTTATTACTTTCTGCAAAGTCAAAAGTTTGTATACATTTCATTAGTATTTGGTAACATTGTCTTTAACCTGTATGACTTGGGTCAAACGTTTTGGATATCCTTTCACAAGCTTCTCACAGTAGTTGGTAGGAATTTTGTCCATTCCTCCTGACAGAACTGGTGTACTGAGCCATGTTTGTAGGTCGCCTTGCTCGCACCTGCCTTTTCAGTTTTGGCAATACATTTTCAATAGGATTGAGATCAGGGCTTTGTAATGGCCACTCCAAAACATTGACTTGGTTATCCTTAAGCCAATCTGTAACCAGTTTGGCAGTATACTTCGGGTCATTATCCATTTGGAAGACCCATTTCCGCCCAAGCTCTTACTTCCTGGCTGATGTCTTGAAATGTTGCTTCAGTATTGCCACATAATCTTCTTCCCTCATGATGCCATCTATTTTGTGAAGTGCACCAGTCCCTCTTGCAGCAAAAAAAAACCCACAACATGATGCTGTTTCACAATTGGGCTGATGTTCTTAGGCTTCCAAGATTCTCCCTTTTCCTCTAAACATAACGATGGTCATTATGGTCAAACAGTTCCATTTTAGTTTGGTGAGACCACAGGACATTTCTCCAAAAGTGTAGATCTTTGTTCTTGTATGCATTTGAAAACATGAATCTGGCTTTTATATGTTTCTTTTGGAGTAATGGCTTCTTCCTGGCAGAGTGGTATTTCAGCCCATGTTGATACAGTACTCGTTTCACTGTGGATAATTACATAATCTTACCAGCTTCCACCAGCATCTTCACAAGATCTTTTGCTTTTATTCTTGGGTTGACATTGCAGAAAGTATTAAAATGCCTTAATAATTCTCTCTCTCTCTTATTATTCTGGCATTTGGCAAATATAAATAATTTTGGTAATTCTAATTGACCTAAAACCGGTAATGTTTATTCTGATTACATGTCAGATAGTGAGAAAAATATACATATGTGTCTTTTTATATAGTGTATATAAACTTCTGGTTTCAACTGTGTATAATGAGCACCAGCGTTTGAGACTACTGTACTGTGTGATTCAGTAGTCTAATATTCGAGTGGACATGCTTTAGAGCACTCTATAAGTGCCAACAACAATTATGACATCTCCTACCCCCAAAACCATTGAGTCAACCACTCCTCTCATTCATAAAAGGTGTGTGAGTGGTATGCCTATTAGTAACTTGCACCTTTGGAACTTTTCTCATATAGCATTGAAGCTTGTTTGTATCCTACTGGGAATCGTTATTTGACCTGCCTGAGGATCAGTAAGTAAGCCTCCATTCTTATGTACTTTATAAGTCTAAGATATTCCCCTTACTTTTCGAGAGCTGATGATAACTATCAACAGTGGTCTGTGGGAGAGCAGGGAACCTTTTTTATCCTCCCAAAGCACACTTTTCATATGGTAGTATAAGAAATTGATGGTAATTTTATATAATTGAGGACCAGGAATTAGCCAGAAAGACTAAAAAAGAGGACACTTGCTGCTGTATCTATACATTCCCCACATTATGTAAAATCTTTATTATGATTGGAAGGTTACTTTAAGATTATATAATAGATATGATCAGATATATGGTATACTTGCCATTTAGAGAAATAGAAGATTAGTAGATTTCCTGAGTTATTGGATAGAAAAATTTAAGCCAACTTTTAGCTAGAAATAAAATTAAAATTGGATACTCTTCAACACTGTGCACTATGAATCAGCTGCTTAAAATAAGGTTACATCTGAAGTTACTCAGCAAATGTTAAATGTAAAATATATATTCCAGACTAAATGTTAGTTTTAATATCAAAATGCTAAAATGCCAGTAGGTGAGTTAGAAGAGGACATCACTGGGGTACATAAGGGGCACTCATTGACCACCAAGGAGCATAGTTGTGTTTAGTATAGTTGAATTTATTGGACATTGGGTCTTTGTTAGCAAAGTTTCCAAGATATGTTCTAAGGTAATGGAACAGTGTTCACTAGAAGACTGCAAGCCCCTTCTTCTGTTTGATGGGAGTTCATGGACTCACAGTTCAAGACTATCATCTGAAAATTATTCTGTTTCACATTGAAGGAATAGCTAATTCCTAACCTCTCTTTTAGGAGAACTAAGCTTTATAGTAAATGTAAAGTACTGTACATATAGTTCCGTAGTATAACAACACAAATTCAAAAACGATGGTTGTGAAATTTTGGATAATCTCAATTTTGTGAATTAAAGTCTTTTTACTATTCCTCTACCAATAATAAAAATTTAAATTAAAGGTTTTTTTAGCTTTTTAATAGAATCTCCATTTATGTTTTTCATGTTTGTGCTTTCTACAATAGCAAGAGAGCAGGACGATAAACCTGAACAATATGGTTTTCAGGTTGCTCAGTAAGTGCCAAAGGACCCATTAATCTTGATTATTTCACATAATACATATCTTTACAAATCATCTTTTATCCCCATCCATGCACATAAAGATAACAGACATATAATGGCCTGTCATGGGAGACTAAAAGAAAGGCGTTTCATAAATATAAATTTGACACAACACAAGATAAATGTTTAGAAAGTATGATGTGCTGTGTTTTACATAGAGAATCTTGCTGAAACAGCCAAATATGAGCACTTAAAAAGTAGCTATAATACACTGTGTAGCTGTAACACTTCTGTTTGCCATAATGAGCCATTAATAAAATATGTTCTCAATTTTAAAAAAGAAATACCGTTTAATTATTTTATATGACTCCTGGGAACTTATTGACCTATTTATCTTTTTTACTATTAAGTTGGGACCATATTTTGTATTAAAGGGATTGTTTTATCTTGACAACATCTTTTTATACCAATGTCAAAAAAGATAATATCTCTTGTGTGATCATTTTACACCTAGTTCTTTAAGCATGACATGGGAGCCTACTTTACATCTAGAGGAAATAAGTCATAGACAGGAATTCTTTACTGTAAGGGCAGTGGGACAATGGAAATCCACGATATAGCTCCGGTGTATATAGCAAATATGTGCCCAACCACTTTACCCTGCACTAGGGGATCTGCAACCCCATACTTTCACATTGCTTTGAATAAATGCTGGGTAGTTGTATGTAACAAATTCCATTTATTATACATCACAGAAACATATTTTCAAGTTATAAAAGAATGTTACTTGCGCTTGCTGCACGTAGACGAGTGGTAGGCAGTCCAAATGAAGTTAAGACTCTTTCATATGCATATGCATTAGTTTCAGCGTCTTGCTGGAGCACACGTGTGGACAGACGGGCAGTAAGCGCGAACGCAAATGGAATTTGTTACATACAACTACCCAGCATTTATTCAAAGCAGTGGGACAATGGAACTAGCTGCCACAAGAGTTAAAGAAGGGCTTATATGTCTTTCTTGAAAAATAATATTAGTGGTTATGGTTACCAGATTCTGGAAATTGAGCTTTGATCAAGATATTTATTCTCATTGTCATATTTGCAGTTGGGAAGGAATTTTTCCTCTGTATGGGGCAATTGGCATTCACTTCATATGTTTTTTTTTTTGGCTTCCTCTGGACAAACACACTAGGGTTAAAAGTTGAACTGCATGACCGAGTGACTTTTTCCAAATTTATCTACTGTGTTACTATGTATGTCAGTATGACAAAGGTGGACCCGTATATTAGGAAAATTATTCTTTTTTATTCCAAAAACGACATACTTTCATACAATCAATAAAAGCATCGCATCTGTATCAGTCAAAAGACTAGTAGACGTAGGTTGCATAACAGGTAAATACCTTAGTAACGCTTCACTGCATTTTGTAGGACAGGAGTAGCATGATACAGATGCGATGCTTTTATTGATTGTATGAAAGTATGTCGTTTTTGGAATAAAGAAGAATAATTTTCCTAATATACGGGTCCACCTTTGTCATATTGAATTGTTTGGACTATGGGAATCCCAGGGAAGATCCCAAAGTGAGACCCAGGAACGTATAGGTTGCTTACAATTATATAAAGGCGGTTGTATGTTTATCTATTGACTATGTATGTCAGTCCTGTGTTCAGCTGATTGCCATCTGTTTTTGAAAATAGACAAGTAGCAATCAACTAGGTTCTCCTGTACCAATCTGCATATGCCTTGTATTTCCTAACATGGTTGGGTATGGTGGTGGAACCCACTTATTCATTTTTTATTCTTTTTCTTTTATTTTTATGATATTTTTTGCATTAGAGTAATACCAGAAAATTTGCATACCGTATCTTTAGACACCAATTAGTATGTACAGTGGATATGCTTGGGGTTAGTTCATTACTATTATTCTTCATTTGTATTGTTTTTTTTGTTTTTTGTTTTTCATACCCTGAGAATAAACTGAGTTAGAAGTATTTTGCTAAGATGTATTTAAAGATTATGCTTTCCAGAAATTGACTATTGGATACCTTCTTTAGAATAAGCATGTACTATAATCTTTATTTCTAATGGAACACTAGAGACCTGATCAAAGGTTGTACATGAAGTATTTGTAGAATGTGTAATCTGCTCATGCCAGTGTTCCATTAAGTGATGAAACAGCATTTTCTGCAGTAGCAGACGTTGAAGAAATTACTGCTAAAACAGGTTATTTTTAAATGTAACTCAAGAGGAAAAGGAAGTAAAAAGCATTAAATAATTAAACACTTCACCAAAATACATAAACTACAGATAATCTCATTTTCTTCACAGCCGATACAGCCTGTACGATTGATTATAAAGAAGCACAATTTACTGTAGTATGGTTATTTCCAGTCCCAGACTGTGTTGTTGAACTCAGAGGCAGTGAATGGCATTAGCAGTAATTTCTTAATCTGTCAGGGAATTAACGTGCCATTGCCAATAGATGCAAAGTGATATGCAGTCACTTGTAATTGTCCTTCAGTTGCTATGCATCAATTGTGTGCGGGAAATACTGCATTGGGAATGGCAAACTGACTTTGAAAGCCTGTTATGGTCACTGTCAGTCATTCGGATGAAATCTGCCTCCCCATTGCCATTTTATTCTTCCACAAAGTGTTGATTAAAATATATCACAGCTATTTTGCTCTTTCAGGCAGAGATAATGTGTGAATCTCAAAGGAAAATTCACACCTTTGTGTGGTTGAAAGAGAAAAGCAGGTGTTTTTTCATGTACAAATTTGCTTTTTTTAACCTTGTGCCCTGAAGGCTTCAACACGTTTCATACCTGGCTTCTGCTCCAAACACCATTTCATGTACTGCTTCATCAAATATATTGTGACATCCACTTGCAAGGGAGTGAGAAATCCTTGTTTTCCCCTGTAATATTTATATTAAAGTATTAATTATGTGTGATAGAAATTTTCTCCTAAGTCCTCACATTACCATGGTGATACAAATGTAGCAAAGTTGAACTTGACGGTGATATCCATGTTTTCTGTTTTTAGATCTAAACAAAAGCCAGTGAAAATAATTGAAAGAGTTAACTTTCTGTGTTGTGATATCAGGGTGCTTTATCTGTCCAGTTTATCTCTGATACATTTGTATTTGCAAGATATTATGCTGTGTTTGCTGTTTTGAAGTGAGCAGCATAACCAGAATACAGCTGATCATGGAAGTCACCCAAATTGGGCAACTACCTTATGTAATTTTCCCAGAAGACTTGAGGGAGGAAAATAAAGCAGGAAGAAGAAGCCAAAAGAGTTTAACACACTCTCACTAAAATGATCATGTATTTTTCAAATCCTTACTTTGCTTTTATTGCCATTGTACCTACAGAATCCCGAAAACCCTTGTTGTGTTGAATAGAGTTGCCATTTCTGTGTTAGTTGACGACACCAGGAATTTTATATATGCATGCCATCCTGAAGAAATAGTAGGTATCAGTAAGAGGAAGCCAGTATGGTGTAGATGTGGTAGTGGATATTGGGGTACAAGAAGCGCTTCAACATAAGGCCTGTAGGTGGGGTTTAAACTGTGTCCAGAACATATAAGCCCTCATTTACTATCGCTGTCTAAAAGTTGGACAGCGGAATCTTAGACAGGCACCAGATTCATCAAAGTGTATTATACTGCTTGATAAATTGGTGCAGCTTTAGAATTGTCTGACTTTTAGAAAAGTTTTTTTGGCTAATTTCTATGCTAGAATTTTGGTGTAGTTTTGGTATCGATTTTGGCACAGTGTGATGCATCATACAACGTCAACTTTTGGGAAGCAATACTCACCTATCGAGCAGTGTGCAGAAACAGTCTTAAGCCCATAATAAATGTGTCTGGGACATGCTGTGCCAAAATTGTGGCACTTTTTGCCGCATTCTAAGACTCTTTCTGGTGCAACTATAATAGTAAATGAGGGCCATAGTGTTTTTAGTGCCTTTATTGAGTGTGTGCACAGTGAGTGCACTAGAGTCAGTGAGACTTAGGGCCATATGTATGAGACTGTATGGGTCTAAAACTCACTCTTTTGTCCATAGTAATCTATGGGCAAAAAAGGGAGTTTTAGACCTAAACAGGTTCATACATGTGGCCCTTATTGTAAGACTTCTCAGAATGCCAGAAAATGAATGAAACTTGAGAAATAGTAGAGTCTATTTGGCTGCTAAGTGAGACTGCTATAGAAAAAGAGTTAGAAATGGATCTTGAAGAAACACTTCAGTGATAGATTAAGAGCCTTAGATGCTGGTGATTCTGAAAGACCTCCTGTAAAGGTCCTGGTAACTATGGACTTTAAGGAGCATCGTAATGGCCTCAACAAGTTTAATAGCAGGACTTTTTTTCTACAGCCTGAAGAAAGGCCATTATTGACTGGAAGAGAGTGTGTACAGTAAAGGGAAGAAGAAGAGGCCATTTTTAAAGGTGTTTAGACCACATCATGGGACCACTGATATCGGATTGTTGCCTGTAGTTATCTTGCTACTTTAGGTAAGAGAATAGAGCGAGTTTCACCAGAAACGAGTAAATGCAAAGAGACTTCAAAGTTGAACTTTATACTGTCAACAAATGAGTTATACCCATGTATGTGTCAGGGTGCTGGTGCAGTCCTGCAAAACACACCTACAGTAGGTGGGGTATGCTGTGCTAGGGATTATCTTCTCTGAGATCCATGGCAGCATTGTGTCAATCATCTTGGAGCGCAGCCTCACCAGCAGTTCTCAACCAAAGATTTTGTTAAATTGCTGCAACTGTTCATCCGTTCATGTAAATATCCACCATGTGTGAAAGAAACTATCAAGAGTGTTGTTCCTGAATATTCAGGAAAAAAATTTTTTTTTACTGGCACCATACAAGTATCTATGATATTCCAGCAGGGTGCCACCCCTCATTATATCTATGATGAATATTTGATTTGCTAAATATATAGTATCAAATAATTTGTGATGATTAAGTTAAAAGCACATTTTACACATACAACTGAAGTACAAAGGCAAAAAAGTCTGCTTTATTTACTGCACTATTAGAGAAGACATAAGAGAACTGCTAACAAACCATTCTCTACACAGTCAGTGCCTAAATTACACTTTAAAACACTTCCTGTGCTGTCTAATGAAACAGTAGTGGGAAGTTCATTGTGTCCAATGAGTAATTTGTTAGCTCATAAACATAACTGTAGGAGAAATTAAACAAGCTAAAACCCCAATGCTTCTTCTCCAAGCCGCGTTCTTCATGTGTAACATTTAGAACATATTGCTTGTTAGAAATCTATTGTATTTGGTGAAAATGACGATTTTCGGATTTCATGTTACATGCATGAATCCCTTAATTGATTCTTTGTGTTGTGTATGCTGTATGAACAGCACTGTATAATGAAAGGTTCTGATCACAATGTGATGACTGGATGGCCTCTCAGCAGTAGTGCCCAGCTTGCCTTGAGTGCTGCAGTTGACTCAAAGATTAATTTATGAAGTTGCAGATGAAAACATCTATCAAAAGTGATTGCATCTCATATACTAGTTGTGCTTATTAATAATTATTTAATATAGTTTTGCCTTTTAGTTCAGCTATTTAGAGACCTGCAGTAAATGTTTGGCTTAAAGGGGTTGTCTCGCTACAATGATTGGGTTTTAATTAAAAGATCTTTAAAAAACAAGCAGCTTTGCAATATATGTTCATTACAAATGTCCTACTGATTTTGAGTTAGCCCTGTTAGCAGGAGTGCATCAGCTTCTCAAATCTCTATAGCCACCGACCTGTTGATCCTTATCTTACTGGCTGTCAGGTCTGTATGACTCATCACCTTTGAAAGACAGGTCGGAGCAGAGAGCCCCTCCTGCACAGAATGCTTCTGTAGTGGAGGGAGGGGGAAGACTCTGGCTTCTGTGTCCCTGCTGCCTGGATTAACCCTGTGTGTGCCTGCTTCCTCCTGCTCTCTACACAGATAGATGTGACAGCAGTGACCCTGTGTGTTACTATAATCATGATGTGTCTGTGGAACTGTTACTATACTAATACTATACAGATCAGGCATGTGAATACTTCATGCTCTCCTGTATTAGTGAGACATCCTGAGTATAGTAACACTTCACAGCTGCCCTGTGTCTGTTCTGACAGGATTTGTTGTTGCTGGAGATGTGGAGACTTGTAAGCTAAGCAGGGGATATAGGAACACTTGCATCCCCTCTGCTCTGTTATTAGCACACAGCTTCACATTCCTCTTTACACTCATAGATCAGCCCTCTCCTGCAACAGACCTAGGCAGGCACACACAGGGTTAACTCTGGCAGCAAACCACCTCCCCCTTGCTGTATAGAAGTTACGGAGCTGCCTGTGTGCTGATGGGAGCAGAAGAGGGAGCAGAAGAGACAGACCAAGAAGCACGCCCCTCAATTCAACTATCAGGGACACTGACAGGCTGAAAGCTCACAATGAGACAACTCCTTTAAGTGGACAATGCCCGTATGCACATTCATGCACACAAATAAGCATCTGTCTATATATCCAAATTTAGATTGTATTCTCTCTACCCCATTACCGATATTTGCTTTTAAGTTACATTGTAAGGTTGGTAAGAGGGAATGGAATAAGTTGACTCGCTGTGCCCGCTTTCTACGTAGCAGGAAAGGCTATTAGTTGCAGCCGGGATCAGAGATGGCGCTGATCCCGACTTTAACTCTTTAGATGCCACAAAAAACAAGAGTTTTAAAAGTAGAAAAAACAACAAAGATTAAAAGTTCATAACACCCTCTTTTGTCATTTTACAATTAAAATAAAATAATAAAAAAGATACTCATAATTGTTATCAACCTAGTAAAAAAACAACGCAATATTTGCATTTGGCTATTTACATCCCCCAAAAATTATTAAAAAAAACAAAAAATCAAAAAGTTGCATTTATTCCAAAATGCCACCAATAAAAACTGCACTTGAGCCCACAAAAAAGAGTCCTCATTAATAGAAAAATTAAAAAGTTATTTGTCGCAGAAAATGCCTCTGCTTCACAAATTATAAAAATGTAAAAAGAACTAAAATATAATGAAAACACTAAAGACATAGGGTAACATTTATGAATTCACATGCACCATTTTTGATACTTGCCACAGAGACACCAGTTCTACATAGATGTAGAGGAGTGTATAATATGACAGCATGAATGAAAATGTTATGCGCCAAACATTGTTGGCACACAACACTCAAAATTTGGCGCATATAGTGTTATGCGCCAAATTTTGTATGGCAGTTTTGCACCAAACTGTCGTCATGACAGTGACGGTGAATTTATAGATGTCGCCCTTAGTATCACCAGAATCGTATTGACCTGCAGAATACAGATAGCATGTCATTTACATTGAACAGTAAACTTAATAAAATTTCACATAAAAATGGCACAATTGCTTTTTTTCCAAGTTCCACATCACAAATAAGTTGTTTTTTTTGTTTCCCAATTTCTTTTTAATTGGGGTTTTAAAAATGCATCTTTTCCCCTAAAAGAGCCCTGTTTTGTGTGGAAAAAATTTAAAAAGTCGTTGTTCTTGGAAGGTGGGGAGGAAAAAATGAATGTGATGTAAACAAAATTACTGCCCGAGATGGGACTGGGAAGAAAACATTGTAATACCCAAAATTTTAATATACCCTATTTTCTTTCAAATTTGGGGTTTTCATTAATATAAAATTAGAGGGACAAGACAAATTTGGGCCCCAGGGGCTATCGTTTTGGGATTCACTCCCCACAAAATATGGCCATATGCATGATGTCTTATTTCAGGACTCAACTACATCTCATAGAAAACAATTTTTGTAGGTAAACACCTTTGTTTATGAATCCCTGTTAACCTGTGTACATGGCATACTTGCTAGTTCTTATATGAGAGCATACAAAATCAGCATAAAAATGTACTTGTATGAGCCATGTTGGGCTTAACAAATTTATTTTAGCATTACAAACCAGCAAAGCAATAAAATATCCAAAGAATTACAAAATGGTTCTTTCATCTCAGCAACATAACAAAATATATTTGACAGCAATTTCACTACATAAATCAACAATCATGCTACTGGAAAGTTGACCTTAATTTTGTATGGCATGCAAGCCTTCAAGAAACCCTCTGTCGGTTCACAATCACAATGTTGCGGGGGGTTTAAGACATTAGTAAAAAAAATGTTACATTTGTCTTCTTCCTTGGTTATTTAATGCCTCTTTAAAATGTGCCAAAGACTTTGTAGAATGGCTGTAATTATAATATGCAGTAATTGTTATGTAATCAGTGTAGTCAAGTCACACAATGGTCATTTAAAAACACCATGGGCCAGCTTCCAAGAGGAAAGAAATAGGGAAACTGGTGAGCTGTAAATCTAGCCAGTATAGGAGATGGAGCTCATCCACATGGATGAAAAGGCAAAAACACTCATTTTAAAAACAATTTTATAAAAATGTATCTCATATTGTCCAAAGTTTGATTTAAAAATTAATTCATTGGTCACATCAGTTTGTCATATTGAAAGGAATAGTTATACACCAGTAATACTCTTTAATCCATGGCAATGGGTGGTTGAGTTTGCAATTGAGTGTAAAAAGTTGAACCTTGTGCAAAATGGTAAAAAATAAAATAAGGTTCTTAAGGATGGTGTGTTAAAACTCCAATATCTGGACATAATATGAAATATTCTTGGGATAAAAGAGAAAATCAATAATCAGTTATGGCGAGGATTTGAAACGAATTAGGTTATCTCCATTCCACTCCTAGATAGGATTGATAAAGGTCTAGGTTGTGTCTCCTAATTAAGTTTCTGCCTATATAATTGCAGTTAAAGATACAGCCACAAAGAGAAGACTGCTGCTTTGTTGGGTAGAACAATAAAGGGGCTGCAGCGCTCAGAAGTGTTCACAAAATAATTGCAGAAAAAAAGTGAAGCACTCTCCTGTGTGTTTACCACTACATATCAGCATTGCACATTGAGATAACATGAGCTCAGCTGTTTTCATTGTTTCAATCATAGCACCTATATGCTATATGGACCATGTCAAACAAACTGGCAACGATACAGCACAGGATAGTTGGCCAATCCCTTTTCATAAAAATTAAGAATAAGGCCAGAGACCATCTCTGATAATAGATAACAAAAACGTCCAGATCCAATTGTGCAATCATGCCCACAAACGAGGATATCCTTGGACAGATATCCAACAATTTATTGAGATGAAAAAAATAGTAATAGTTCAGTTTAAAGTAGGGGTGGTGTAACCCAAAACGTGTCCTGTATAGACTATCATTTCCTTCATCTCAATAAACTGTTAGATATTTATTCTGGAATACCTTCCATTATTGGAGTGACTGTGCAATTGGATCTAGACGTTTTGCTGTTTGTTATTGGAGATCATCAAAATAATTGGATGTTATAGATATAATCGATGTTAACAGTTGCTGATTCAAACTTAGCCCGGCAGGAATAGTAAACATTTCTCATTTTGATCAAAGTTTAGAAACATTTTTTCATTAATATCATTATTATTATTTTCTTTAAAGTGCCATCAAATCCAGGGCACTGTACATTCAAGGGGGTTTACATACATAACTTCGATTCAGACAAAGTACAATGGAAACACTAAGGGCCACATGTATGAAAATTGTCTAGGTCTAAAACTCACTTTGTTGCCCATAGCAACCAATCAGAGTGTCCCTTTCATTTCATATAGTGCTCTGGAAAAATAAAAGGGGCGCTCTGATTGGTTGCTATAGGCAACAAAGTGAGTTTTAGACCTAAATAGTTTTCATACATGTGGCCCTAAATAACTGACAACTGGTACAGGGGGAGAAGGGACCCTGCCCTTGAAGGCTTATAATCTACAAACATGCAATCTAATCGGTGTGTAGCATGTCAGAGATCAGGTGCAGCAGAACAGAGTGTCCAAACCAATGAGTTCAATAGACAGAGATACTTAAAGAGGACCTGTGACATCTCCTGACATGTCTGTTTTAGTAAATACTTGTGTTCTTTGTGAAATAACAAATCTGGTGCATCTTCTCTTAAAACTCTGTTTTTTGCTTCTCCTCTAGAAATATATTACCGAATCAGTCACCTGGGTGTTACTATTGCAGTTTTCAAATGGGTGTGTCCTGCACATACTGACTGTCAGCACTGATTGGACAATGTCAGACTGTGCAGGGACACACCCCCAATGGTAACACCCATCTGACAGATATGTAATTAATTTCTCTGCGGAATAACGGGAACCACACAACACAGAGATTTAAGGAAAGATGCTCCAAAACTGTTATTGCATAGGGAAATATTGGGGCATACTAGGTTTTACTAAAACAAGAATGGCCAGAGGTCCTCTTAATGACTGAAGAGATCAGTGTATGTACAGAAATTAGCTACCAGTCGCTACGTAGAACCACCTACTGGAATCTGTAGGCCAAAATAAGAAGAAACTTCAATCCATAAATCCCAAGGTATACTAGATCTATTACCTCAACACTATATAGCTTCTTCTGATCTGTAATATCCTGCACAACAACATGGTCACCTTGACAGGTTCCCTTCAAATTACAATACCAATTCAGTTTCTGTCAAATGACAATGTCAATCTTTAAAGCTTGTTGCCACGAAATATCTTTTATAATTGTCACTCACAATGTTATTATTGAAGAAATACTGGGTTTTCTTTTGGTGCTAATAATTAACCTGGGTTATAGCCGTTTAATTTATATTTATATTCATGTTTTTCAGAATACAAGTTGCTTAATTTACATTATGTATAATAAAATGAACTACATGAATACATTTAATCAAAGTGCATACTGTTCTTTACCTAGACACCAATTAAATTGTGTTCTGAAATGCCAGTGCAGTATATTGTGCCACAATAGGTAGTTAACTGACATTAACAATTTTAATTGGTACTAAACTCATGAAAAGTAAGCTTAATTGCCTTTAATACGCGTTGATAGATTGCATTCCTTATTGTGTACAGCTATTATTCATTTTATGTTTAACACTTTATGGACTATTTGCATCATAAGAGAACTGAAATATATTGGTTTGCACATGTCAAACATATAGACATTATTTGATGATTTAAATGCATGATTTAACACCAAATAATGATGAAACACCTATATAATTAACAGGGCTACATACTGTACACAATTATGCTGAGAATCCTACAAAATAACAATACACCTATCTCAAAGGAGCCTACAAAATAACCAAATAATGATGTCGAGAATTGGGTAGTCTATCATTAATGGTCTTTTCAAGTGGAAAATTATTTGACATGAACAAATAAATAACATAGTTTATTTAGAAGCGTGATCTAGTCTTCCATAAGCCCTATTAGGACACAATTGGGTATTGTATGGTCAACCATTTAGTGGCTATGCTGGTGATAACAGGAGATCAATGGACACACCAGAGCTTTGATGAGCAGTTGATTGACAGGGCAACTTCATTTTGAGGAAGATTTTTTTTTTTAAAGCGTTCAGGGTTACACTTTTGCTTTTCGTGGGGGTCTTAGTTTCTTTATCTCCCCAAGGAAAAACATCTGCAAGGAGTTTTATATTTTAAATTTGCAGGGTTTTTTCCTCCTGATACTCTGGTTTTCCCCACACTCCAAAAAACATAGAACATGGAAAGAAACAAATGTGAATAATGACAATCTATGTATAGCACTGTGGAATACAATAGAATAATTAGATAATTTCCCCTTTCCCCCAAAATTTAAGCAATCAAAAGTGCCCCCTTTTTCCGTGTGATTTTGCTTACTTTTTTTAAAGGGAAAGTAACAATATGAAACGTGTTATGCTATATATTTCCCTAAAAACGCTTTTGTACAAAATTTTGGGGGTACATTTAAAAAAAAAGAAAAGGGTTTTGTTTAACTAGAAAGGGGAAAGTTTATTTAACCCCTTGGGGGCCCCCCGGCCTTTTTTGCCCTTCCGACCCCAACCCCTTTTTTTGGGGAAATTTTGGCCCATATTCACTTTATGTGGGAATAATTTTTTGAAACTTTTTAACTTAGCCAGGGTGATTCAAGATTTTTTTCCCTCGTGACCCCTTGGGGCTTTAAGTTGGGTAAAAATTTTTTATCCATACAATTTTGTTTTTTTTGTAAAAAAATATCAAAATTTCATGAAAATTTTTAAAAAAATTTGCGATTTTGAAATTTGCAAAATTTCGCGTGCCAAGACAGATAATTTTTCCCCAAAAAATAGTTTATAAATAGCATTTTCACCCAAATATGTACAAATGGGTTGGGCACTTTTTTTTAAAAATGTCTTTTTTTTTTTTTCGACATTAGGGGGCTTAGAAATTTCTCACATTTTCAAAAAAAATTTTGCAAATACATTTTTTTGGGGCCCCACTCCAGTTCGGGACGTGGTTTTGAGGGGCCGCATTTTTAATCCCCCCATAAGTGACACCCAACTGAGAAACTAGACCCCTTTTAAATGTATTTACAACATATTTAGGAATTTTGAAAACCCTTTAGATATTTCCGGGAAATTAAAGAAAAGGGGGAGGTAAATTTAAAAAAATTTTCACTTTTTTTTTTCAGATTTTCAATTTTTTTACCATTATTAAAGGGGAAAATACAGAAAATTTGTGATGGGAAAAATCCCAAATTTAAATTATCAATTCTCCCGGGTCTGCCGTTTTTAGAGATATGCCATAGGGTTGGCCCAAATGCTTTAATTTGGCTAACCATAAACCCCCAAAAAGGGAGGGACCTACTTTACTCTGGGGCCCTCTTTTTTCCTTTAACGTTTTTATTTGGGCGCCATTTCATTTTTGGGGAAAACCCAAAAAGGTGTTTAAAACTTAATAAAAACCCCCCAAAATGCCCCGCATTTTGGAAACAAACACCCCTTAATGAAAAATTCCAGGGGGCTTTGGGAGTATATAGACCCCACACGGTTTAAAAAAAATTTTTTTTTTTAGCATAAGGCTGTAAAAATTTAAAAAAAAAACTTTTTTTTTCCAAAAATTTTTCAATTTTGCTTAAAATTTTTTATATAACAAGGAATCCGGAAAAAAAAACCCTAAAACCTTTTTTTAAGAAATTTTCTTCCAAGTTCGGCAATCCCCTAAAAGTGGGTGTAAACTGCTTTTTGGGGGGTTTAGCGGGGCGTTTTAAAGGAGGGAGGCTTTTTGGGCTTTTGGAATGCAGTTTTGGGGGGGCCCATGCCCGCATTTGAAAAGCCCCCAAAAGTATCAAAAACGGGCAAAACCTTCCAGAAGTCGCCCCTTTTTAAAAATTTCAACCCCCCTCAGGGTCTTTCTGGGTTTGTATTCTGCATTTTGGCACACGGGTGTTCCAAATTTTTTTTTTTACCCATTGGCAAGGGAAAAGGGGGGGGGGGGGGGGGGGGAAAGGGCAGTTGGGTTTCTTTGGGTTTTTTGGGGTTTCAAATTTTACAGAAAATTGGGCCTTTGCAGTTTTAAAATGATTGAAAACCTTTATATGGGGTGGTAAATTACAATGATATAGATTTTTTTAAGTTTTTTCTGTTTTTTTTTATTTTTAAACACATTAAAAATAGTCTAAAAAAAAAAATTGCGTTTTTATTTTTGGTCCTATTAAACAGCCAAAAAACTTTTTTATTTTTTGCGTGTGCAGGGGCTATGTTTTTGGGTTTTTGTTTTTTGCGGGGATTTTGGGGGAAAATTTTTTTAAAGGGTCCCCATTTTTTGGCGGGGGCTTTAATGATGTTTTATTTCACTTTTTTTTAAAGGTTTTTTTGTGAGAGTTTTGAAAAAAATACAGCAATTTTGGTGTGTTTTTTTATTTTTTTTTTTATTTAAAAAAGCCAGGTAAAAACTTTCCCGGGTAATATAAAAGAAACTTTTGGTAGCTTTACTCAGCAGGTCAATAGATTAAAACCCGATACCCAATTTGTATATTTTCTTTTGTTTTTACGGCTTTTTTTTAACAAAAAAAAACATTTTTATTAAACCCCGGGAAAAATTACTTTTTGCTTTCGCCATAGCCCCGAGAGCCAAAAATTTTAAAAAATTTTTTCTGTTTTTTGGAGCTGTGTGGGGACTTTTTTTTTTGCAAGATGATTTTGAGGTTTTTATTGGGTATCTTTTTTTGGGGGGACAAGGCTTTTTGATCGTTTTTAAAATCCATTTTTGGGGGGCCCAAAGGGGGAAAAAAATACTCCCCAATCCTAGTGGGGTTTTTTTTATTTTTATTTTTTAACAGGGCTAAACCATGCAGTATCCTGAAAAGATAGCTTTACTCTTTGGGCCCCTTACGATTATGGCGATCCCCAAATTTATTATTTTTTTTTAAGCTGAAGCCCTTTTTAAAAAAAAAAAAAAAGTGTTTTTTTTGTGTTAAAACAATATTTAAAGAAACGCAAACTTTTGAGAGCTAACATTTTTTTATTTTTTTTCCCTATACGAGCTGTATGAGGGCTTTTTTTTGCGGGATGAACTGATGTTTTAATTTTGGGACAAACTTTTTGGGGTTTTAAAAGGGTTTTTTTACGCTTTTTAAATTTCCTTTTTATGTGCTGGGGAAAGAACAAAAATTTTTTTTTGGTTTTTTTTTTTTAAAGCGTTCAACCCCTACGGGTTAATTAAAAATGGAAAAGATTTATTTGGGCAGGGGCTTACCAAGCGGCGATACCAAATATTGGGGGGGTTTTTTTATTTTTGGGTCATTTTTGGGGGATTTTGGGGGGGTTTTTAAAGGGGGGAAAAAGGGGGGTGTACGTATTTTATTTTATTTTTTGTTTTTTGTGGGTTTTTTATTTTTTTTCACTTTTTTTTTTTCTTTTTTTTTTCCTTTTTTTCCCTTATTTTTTTAAATTTTTCCCCCTAGGGGATTTGAATTTAGAGATCTTTAAATCTCTTTAAATTTTTTTTTGGAATCAGTACATAGCTTGTTTTTCTTAAAGCTGGTTCCTATGGGAAAATGGGCAGGGGCCCCCATGCCGGGGCATCCCCCAGGGCTGGGGGCCGGGGTCGTTTACATCATAGACAACCCCCGAAGGCCCTTCTCTTTCCCTCCGTGGTTTTTTTGTAGGGAGGGAAAGGGGCTGCAAAAAAGGATTTTGCCCGATCCGTTCGCTGCGCCCGGGGGACAGAGACCCCGGGGAAAAGCGATTTTCCTCCTGGTTTTTTTTTTTTTTTTTTTTTAAAAATTGAGACCCATCGCGCGATAATTAAAAGGGGTTAAAAAAACCCCCCCCCCCCCGGGGCGAAACGGGGTCGGGGCCCATGCGGCGGGATGTCAGCTGTAAAAACACTGCCAAACCCCCCCCCATCGCCGAAAATTGGGCCCTTTGATTCGCGCGATCCTCAGGGGCAAATCCTTTGTCCAAAGGGGCGTGAACCCCCAAAAACCAAACCCGGAGTATGGATTCGGCCAAGGGCTGAAGGGGGAAAGGCAAGCTGTATCCCCGTAAAAAGGGGGAGAATTTTGGACATTGATTTTCATGGAAGTTTATAAAAGATGCCAAAAGGGGGCTAAATTTTAAAATTTGGGGCCCGGGTTTACATATGCATTGGAGGTTCCATTGGAGGTACCTCTGGGCGGGGGGAAATTTATGAAAAATTAAAAGGGAAGCAAACCAAAAGGAAACCCCTGAAAACAGATGTGAAAACCCATCCTAAGAAAATAAAATTTTCCTTTTTTTCAAACTATTGTTTTTTGGTATTTTTATTTTGGGGCAGCCTTTTATATAGCAATTCAAATAGTTACTTTTAGATAAATTATATTTATAATGATGGAAATATAGATAAAATAGCTCCCACCTTTTTTGACACTCATTAGTTGTTAGCTTCCATTGTTTAAAGGAAACTTATTTAAAACCGCCTGACATATTTCCCGGTTAAAAAGAGAGAGGTGTCAAGAAAAAAATTTTTTCAATGTAGAATTTTTAAAAGGGAGGAAATTAAATTTGAGAGAGGGGAGGGGGAAAAGGTAAGGGAGATAAGGGTTTTTTTTTTTATAAAAAAAAAATAAAAATATATATAAAAAAAACAAAAAAACCCTAAAGAAAAAGTTTGGGGACCCCTATTAAAACTTAATATTTTTTTTGTTTTTAAATATTTGGGTGTTTTAACAGCCATTTCCCAAATTATATATATCTAAAAACGATGGACACAGTAAAATTTCCAGATTGAAATGAGGTTTTTTGTACTAACACAAAAAGTTCAATAAAGCCCTTTAAAACCCAAAATTTTTATTGGGGCAAAAAAGTGGTTTCCCTTAAATTTTAAAATTTATTTGAAACTCTACTTTTTACTTTTTACTGACTTTTTTAAACACAACATTGGTTTTGTAAACCCCTGAGCTTTTGAAAAATTTATAGCCAGGTGTTCCCAAAGATGAGAAAAGGGATTTAAGGGGGGCCCAAATTTCAAGTTTTTCTCCTTTTTAATCTCCTGTGAAAAAGTGGCATCAAGGGCTCCTCAAAACAACTCTCAAAAAAAACTTAAAACAAAGTTGTTCAACATAGTTGTTCAGGGGGAAAGGAAAAAAAAAGTTCTCAGAGATTTAACCTGTCAGTTTCCACTGTGAGGAAAAGAGTAAGGAAATGGAAGACCACAGGGACAGTTCTTGTTAAGCCCAGAAGTGGCAGGCCAAGAAAAATATCAGAAAGGCAGAAAAGAAGAATGGTGAAAAACAGTCAAGGACAATCCACAGACCACCTCCAAGAGGCTGCAGGCATCATCTTGCTGCAGATGGTGTCACTGTGCATCGGTCAACAATACAGCACACTTTGCACAAGGAGAAGCTTTTATGGGAGAGTGATGCGAAGAAAGCCGTTTCTGAAAGCACGCCACAAAACAGAGTCGCTGAGGTATGCAAAAGCACATTTGGACAAGCCAGCTTCATTTTGGAAGAAGGTCCTGTGGACTGTTTAAAAACAAAGATTGAGTTGTTTTGGTCTTTACAAAAAGGCGTTATGCATGGCGTCCCAAAACCACAGCATTCCAAGAAAAACACCTTGCTACCCACTGTAAAATTTGGTGGGGTTTTCCATCATGCTTTGGGGCGGGTGTGGCCAATGCCGGCACCGGGAATCTTGTTAAAGTTGGACAGCCCGCATGGATTCAACTCAGTATCAGCAGATTCTTCAGAATAATGTACAAGAATCAGTGATGAATTTGAAGTTACGCCGGGAGTGGATATTTAGCAAGACAATGATCCAAAAACAGCTCCAAAATCTATTTGGGCCATTCATGCAGAGGAACAATTACATGTTCTGGAATGGCCATCCCAGTCCCCAGACCTGAATATCATTGAACTCTGTGGGATACTTTGAAGCGGGCTGCCCCAAGCTCGGCGACCATCAAACTTAACTGAACTTGAATTGTTTTTGTAAAGAGGAATGGTAAAAAAAATACCTTCATCCAGGATCCAGGAACTGATTAAAAGCTACAGGAAGCGACTAGAGGCTGTTATATTTGAAAAAGGAGGATCTACTAATATTAATGTCACTTTTCTGTTGGGGTTGCCCATATTTTTTGCTCGGTAAAAAATTTTGGTTTAATGCATATTGCACATTTTGTGTTAGTACAAAAAACCCTCATTTCCAATCCGGAAATATTCGGTCCATCATTATTAGATTATCAAATTGAAAGGGTTGCAAATACCCAAAAATTTTTTAATAAAAATATTAAGATTAATAGGGGTGCCCAAACTTTTCATATGAATTAAATAAATAATAAATATATATATAATATATTTATATTTAAATTTTATAATTATATTTTATAATTATATATAAATATATTTATATTATATGTTATATAATAAATTTATGTTTATATTTTATAAATATATACAATAATATATATACAGTACAGACCAAAAGTTTGGACACACCCTCTCATTCCAACAGTTTTCTGTATTTTCATGAAATATAAAAATTGTAGATTCACATGAAGGCATCAAAACTATAAATTGACAACATGTGGAATTATTTCTTAAAAAAAAGTGTGAAAACTGAAAATATGTCTTATATTTTAGGTTCTTCAAAGTGGCCCACCTTTTGCTTTGATTACTGCTTTGCACATTCTGGCATTCTCTTGATGAGATTCAAGAGATATTCACCTGAAATGGTCTTCCAACAGTCTTGAAGGAGTTCCCAGAGATGCTTAGCACTTGTTTGGGCCCTTTTGCCTTCACCCCTGCGGTCCAGCTCACCCCCAATCATCTCGATTGGGTTCAGGTCTGGTGACTGTGGAGGCCCAGGTTATATGGCGTAGCACCCATCACTCTCCTTCTTGGTCAAATAGCCCTTACACAGTCTGGAGGTGTGTTTAGGGTCATTGTCCTGTTGAAAAATAAATGATGGTTCAACTAAACGCAAACCGGATGGCATAGCATGCCGCTGCAAGATGCTGTGGTAACCATGCTGGTTCAGTATTCCTTCAATTTTAATAAATCCCCAACAGTGTCCCCCAGCAAAACACCCCCACACCATCACACCCCCTCCTCCATGCTTCAAAGGTAGGAAACCAGGATGTAGAGTCCATTTTGTTCACCCCTTTTTTGCGTCGCACAAAGACACGGTGGTGGAACCAAAGAGCTCAAATTTGGACTCATCAAACCAAAGACAGATCTTCCCTGGGTTAATGTGCTTTCCCTTGGGTTCTTTAGCCCAAACAAGTCTCTTCTGTTTTTTGGCTGTCCCTTTGCAAATGGTTTTCCCAGCAGTATTTTACCATAAAAGGGCCTGCTGCACACAGTCTCCTCTTAATAGTTGTTGTAGAGATGGGTCTGCTGCGAGAGCTCTGTGTGGCATTGACCTGGTCTCTTATCTGAGTGCTGTTAACCTGCGATTTCTGAGGCTGGTGACTCGATGAACTTATCCTCCGCAGCAGGGGACTCTTGGTCTTCCTTCCCTGGGGCGGTCCTCATGTGAGCCAGTTTCTTTGTAGCGCTTGATGGTTTTTGCCACTGCATTGGGACACTTTCAAAGTGTCCCCAATTTGTGGGACTGACTGACCTTCATTTTTAAAGTAATGATGGCCACTTTGTTTTTCTTTACTTAGCTGCTTTTTTCTTGCCATAATAGAAATTCTAACAGACCTTTCAGTAGGACTATCAGCTGTATATCCACCTGACTTCTGAACAACACAACCGATGGTCCCAACCCCATTTATAAGGCAAGAAATCCCACTTATTAAACCTGACAGGGCACACCCTGTGAAGTGAAAAAACCCTTTCAGGTGGACTACCTCTTGAAAGCTCATTTAAGAGAATGCCCAAGAGCGTGCAAAGCAGTAATCAAAGAAAAAGGTGGCTACTTTGAAGAACTTGAATAAAAAGACATTTTTTCATTTGTTTACACTTTTTTGTTAAATTTTTTAAATTCCAAGTGTTATTTTAGTTTTGTCCCTTTCAGGTGAATCTAAAATTTTTTTTATAGTCATGAAAACCAGAAAACTTTTGGGAATGGAAAAGGGTTTGTAAAAAAAAATTTTTGGGCCCTGATTTTATAAAAAAGAGAGAAAAAGGATTTCACTAAACCATATCCATCCTAATGTATAAATTCAGTGAATCACCCTTTTTTATGCCTGTTGTGAAAGAAATTTTGCATTAGGCATGAGCATAGTGCAAAAATTATGGCACATTCAGTCAGGTTTGTTTCCCTCAGTGGTATCCACTAATCATTTTCTTTGAAGTTTTAGCTAAATGCATCTGTCATCAGCATAATCTTAAAGAGATTTTCCAAAAATCCTGTAGGTCTGTATATTGTAATCCATCCAAGAGGAAATTAATGCTTTACTACTTTAGAGGTGGCAGAAGCAAAAGACACAGTT
The DNA here is from genome assembly GCA_025379985.1 of Phyllomedusa bahiana. Classification (NCBI taxonomy): domain Eukaryota; kingdom Metazoa; phylum Chordata; class Amphibia; order Anura; family Hylidae; genus Phyllomedusa; species Phyllomedusa bahiana. Next base: position 55,736 of record JAODAL010010122.1, on the reverse strand, counting down.
TAAATCCAAGGGTTTTACTTTTAAAAAGATGCTTTAGACACCGTTACCTCACACAAAACCCCCTCCAAAAAATGTCAACACTAGTGTCAGGCTCTCTTTAGATCCACACAGAGGCTCGCCGCCCCTTTAGAGCACCAATCACTCAAAATCATAGAGTCTCTTTCTTAAAACAATTCTCAGGTGTTACGAAAATTGACATTAATTTTGTTTAACAGGCTTTAAATGAAAGTAAGAGGGGGAAATTGATTTCTTTGTTCTTGAGTGGAAAAACAGGGAAACATCATAAAAAAGAAGTGGGGATTCAACAGTTTTTCATGGACTAGATTAAAACAAAGAAATGAAAAGTTAATTTTCAAAATGTTACTATTTGGAAGTGTGATAGGAAATGGATTGGTTACATAGGCGAAATAAAATTTTTCCAAAAAAAAAAAAAAACGCTTATTAAATCTCACAAAAATTAAATTTCTGTGGTCTAAATGTCACAATCAGACTAAGATAGTGTAAAGACAAATGAATGGATGGACAGAAGAGGTCTGTAAACCGTCCAAAAACCCGTAGTCTAATTTTTTTTGATTGATAATATTAATTTTGATTTTTTGAATTATTTCAAATCACCCTATTTTTGGGTGCTTATTAGGGGTGCTATTTGTTTAAGTATTAGAATTAATCGAATGTTTTTACTGCTGTTTTTTTTTTTGCTGCTCGTTTTTTGAAACATGTTGCAAAAAACGACAGCTGAGCAGAAAATTTCTTATTGGTTTCTATGTAAGACACTGGACGTTTTTTGACTATTTATGGCCACTTTTTTTACAGAAATCCACAACAATTATAATGCTGTGCATTTCTGCAAAAAAGTTGTTTTTGACATGCACCAGACGAAAAACTCAGTTTTATGAATGTTTTAGGATTTGGTTTTCAGTGGTTTTTGGTCCAAGTCCGTGTAGACCTAGACTTAGGCTGACTTCTAGCACTATGGGTCACTTACCAGCTTTGGGATTGTTGGCAAGTAAGGGGTTACCTATAGGCTATTTATGACCAAATTGTTCAGCATCGAATAGTCCATTGATGAACATGAAAATAAATCCAAAAAATTTAAAAGCCAGACTTAGTTTCATTTCTAGTAAGAAATTGCTACAAAATATAATTTCTTCATAATAATTTTCCAGCCATTGTGTGAGAGAGAATTTCACATATCTTGGCAACATTTCAAGATGTGAAGTGTAAAGTGTAGAATTTGTCATGTCTTGTTGTTTCTAAAAATGTCAAGTAAGCAATTCTTTTCAACAACATTAAAAGAAAGAAAAGAGTTATGGCTTCGATCATCCAGAAGGAAGTTTAACAGCATCATCTGTTTATTAATAAAAAATCTATAAAGTCACCCAGTGGTTATGGTCTTTAGTATGCACGTTAAGTGGCAGGTTGAGAGAGCCATTTGAAAGTATTAATGCAAGAATATTTATAGGCTTAAGAACATGAATGCATTTGTAGTAGTTTTTTCTGCTTCTTTACATGATCATAGATCTGAAATACCTATGTAGTCTTGTTTATCAACCAGAAATGAAACCCAGACACACATGAACAGGAGGCACTTTAATCCTCAGGCCATTTTTTTTTGTATCTACAGAGAAGGGCCAACACTGAGAGACGATGGGGTTCCATCAGTGATAGACTAAAAGCACTCAGCAGTGAGCCCAACTTCTGTGTGAAGAGACCTTGTAACTGATAACAAGATTTCATTATTCCTTACAAACTCTCATATTTTACAGCACTGCTGTCCATCAAGAAACTACTTCATAGAAAACAAAGAGAGTCACTGTTAGCCTATTTTTAAATCAGTGTTATCCCTTGTATTAGGTACATAGTACCTAAGCAATTAGTACCTAAGTAATTTCAAAACCTATTAATTTTCTATCAACACATGATAAAGTTAAAAAAAATGTGTTAGAATTGTCATTTACTTGATAATGTTCCTATCAAATTGTTCTGGCCCAGTCTAACCCACCCTACTTAATCTTCAACCCAAATATCGAAACAACGCAAAAGCGTATTAAATTGGCCAAGCAGCTATTTTATTTACACATAAAATAAGTTAACAAAAGAACAGGTGAAAAAATCACCCAGAATAAGGAAATTCCTTAAAATCACAATATACTTAAAACATCTTTGAACACCCACATTTACCTCTATTTGAAGTGTTCAAGGTGCTCAATTATAATGGTAGCCCATTTTTAATCCCAAAGGCCATCACTCCAGGCCCAAATTGAAATTTTTATAACCAAAGAAATCCAGCCTACCTCCCCCTCCCAAACAAACCTCATTTACCACCAACTTTAAGGACTCATCTCCCCCCCATGACAAAACTACTATGACAATCCCCCGTAAAGATCTAAAATGAGCATAATAACAATAAAGGGGAGTGGATTTGGACTACTAAGTATGGCAGCTCACCACAGTTGGTGTTTTCCTACCCTACTCTTTTATACCCCCCAGGGCCAGGGGTGTAAAATGTAGAATACTTTAGTTTATCCAATAAAATTAAGAATTAAATGTACTTGTAATTCTGTAGGCAACACTAGAAACATGGTTGTAGGTGTTAGGGAAGATGTATAGAAAAGGACAAGGTAAGGCTACAGAGGGTGGAAGATATTGTCAGAAGTGTATCACAACTCCATTTTGGCAGAGCCATATTAACAGCATTTTGGACCCCAGACATAGCAGTGCAGTTGGCCCTACCCAAATGTATGATATCACACCAGCCCTTTAGCAAACCCATATCATCACGCTACCAATGTTGGGACACCCCGCTGACATCTTTAGGAAGCCTGCAATCTAAAAAATTGTTTTCATGTCCTAAGTACACACAAACAGTTAATAAACCTGCCCCAATTCAGGGATTCAGAGCATGTGCCTATGATTCCCAGGGCATACATTCACCACTGGGAGCCCCTAAGTTTGTGGTGCCCCTGGGTCACTGCCTAGTGTGCCAAATGGATAAGATGGACCTGTCTTCTGGCAAACATTTCAAAATCATCCATGAAAGAAGGTGTGACCTAGTTGATTCGCATAGTCCAATGCACTCCTTTAATGTAAACTCAGTAGCAAATGCATGTGATAATGTAATGTCAAGAGTCCACCACTCGTAACATGTTTTAATGTCATCAAGAGATATTCCCAATGACTAACTCAGCTTTGCTATATCGATGCATATGAAAATGCATTTATATTGACCTTCATTTTCCCATATGAACAGTCTATGAGTCTGTGTAGTTCTCCCTTACCTGGAGCTAGTTTCACTGCTTTACTAAGACACAGATTGAAGACTTGCATATAAGGCTAAGAATCTGAGGCAGCAGCTGTCTGCATTTTTTCCCAGAGTAAATTAAATCCAGTTGTCTTTAAAATCACACGATGCAATATAAGTGCTGTTCTGTGCCATCCTCAGATTATAAAAACTGTTGTTATAAAGAATGACAAGCTGATTAAGAGTAATTTTCTTTACGGGAGGAGGGATAGAACAGGAAGAGCAGGAGAAGAGAATATTAGGCTGTCTGGATGCTCCAGTTTTAGTCGATGTGCTTCAATAATTACATTTTTACAAACAGATGAACAAACAGCCTTCAGGGGTGATAGGCCTCAGTCAGGAACCAAAAATAGTAGGAATAAGAAAAAAAATGGCCTGGTCCTGAGAATACCAGTAGCCGGTGAAGAAGTAACATGATTTATAGGATAAATGTATTCAGCCATGTATGTATGCACTTTGTTCATATCACATGTGACCAAGCCAATTGGCTTTCTTGTGAAACCGGTGGTTGTGTTACTTTGAATGTGCGGTGTGGATTCAGGAGTAAAAGCACTGATCCTCATTAATATTTATGCCAGGCCCTAAAATTAACAAAAAAGTCTCTTGTCTGTACAGAAGATGGTTTACATGCAGCATGCCCTACTCATTGATGTTAGCACAGCGAGGGAAATCTATACATTTGAGGTTTTTTTCTAGGCTTTTTATCAGTGGAGGATAGGTTGAATACTTAAACCATTATCACTTACAAAAAGTTTGTCATTATGGATTGCCAATTTGATGAATTGGATTAGACTTGTCCCTTGAGTAAATCTTAACTGAAAAATGAATTCAATGTCAACTGTTCAACAATATTTCTTCTTGAAATGAACAAATGCTATGACAAGTTAAAAGGGAGTTTAAATACTGTGGTTGTACCCCTTTTTGGACACAAAGATCCTAGAAATCTTTATGGAGTTTAAATGTTCCACTCGTGTATGCAGGAGTTTTCTCCCTTTTCTCCCCAAAAAACCCCTGAAAAGAAAGAGAAGTATTGGCCCCAAAAAAAAAATGTGCAAGTGTAAACACAATCTATCTGCTTTCCTGGCTCTAAATCACAAATATATCAGAATGTAACTTTATATAAGAATGGCCACAGCCACTTTAATGATTGTCATTTGCAATTTGTTATTTATTTTTACATTTTTTTATTCTAAAAAAAAAAAATTGGAGTAGGGAGCTATTTAAAGTTATGCTAGATAAAATAGTATTAATAATATGTGGTAGTATTATTATTAAATATATTTCAGTAGGGTCTGTGTAAAGTCTTAGTTACATGAAAGTATAATAATAATTTTAATTTTTAAATTTAAGTCCAAAAAAAATTATTTTTTTGCAGAACTTTTACAATTTTGGGGTACTTTTGGTAATTATTGTTTCCATGGGAGAAAAGATGGTTCTGGCAGTGTTTTTTTCCTTTGGGTTGGGTTGGGCCCTGCATGTTTTGGTAGGGTTAAAAGGGGTTTTTTCCCTGAAAGGTTTAGTTCCCAAATCCTTTCGCTTAGGGGGGAATTTTAAAAAAAATTATGCTGAGTCTTTAATTATGTAGGGGTGAGAGGGGGGGGGTGGCGAGAGTGAGGAAGGGAAAGGGGGGCATGTCAAAAGTTTTTTCTCAAATTAAAAATTTTTAAAAAAGTGGTTCTCTATACAGAAGCAGACTAAAACAGTGCAAATTTCTCCCCAGTCCTTTGAAAGCTATTCATTGTCCCGTCATCAGATAAAAAGTGCAAAAATGCCCGAGGGGGCCCGATCAGCTCCTGTTAAAGGGCCCCTGGTGCTGTCTAAAATTTAAAAATTTCAGGTAAAAAAATTTTTTTTTAAAAGGGGGAAATGAGCCTGCTGTAGCTCTCACAGGCCCTTTACTTTTTGTAATCAAATTTTTTTAGAAAAAGATTAAAATAAAGATTTTTGGGGGGGATCCCACATCAAACCTTACTTTTGGAAAAACCCCCTTTTTAAAAGGAAAGTTTTTCAGCCAAAAGGCCCGTTTCTTTTAACATTCTTAAAGGGGGGTTTTTTCCCCTAAAGTAATAAAATGTTCGATAATGGGGGGTTTGAAACTTTGGGATTCCCACCAATCTTGAGAATAAAGGAGTTGAACCAGTGGTACTTTTCTAACTTTTTCCCGCCCCTTTAGGCGCTGGGCCCGGGCCCCCAGTGTGAAAGGGGGTTCAGCCAGCCCAAAATTACCTCCTTGAATCCTCTTTTTTAAAATGCAAAAAACCCCTTTAGGTGTATGGCCACCTTTTACATACAAACAGCACTGTCCTGTATTATTATTAATAACAGTCTGGTTGGATTTCCGCCCATTCATTTAGATAGTTTAGTTAGATTTTTTCGTTTTTTCAAATTTTAAAAACCTTTGGGGTTTGGGGAAAGAACGGGTTGGATAAAGGAAGAATTTTTTTTGCCTCTGTCGATTTTTAACCCAACCCCTTTTTTTATACTATTTACTTTTTCTTTCTGTTTCATGGCAGATTCTCTCCTGAGACAAAGGTTTGCATTTCTCTAATTTTTTTCCCTTTGGGGAAAAAACATTGATTTTAATGGGTTTTTCTTGGTAATAAAAATTTGATGTACATACGGGGGGTTAGAAAGTACTTTAAAAAACCCCAACCCAAAATACAAAAAGCTCGAAACCCCTATCCATTATAGAAAAAGAAATTTTTTGGGAACCTGTTTATGGCTTAGATCTATGGTTCTTTAACTTTGAAAGTGGACAACTTCTATTTTTATACAGTGAATGTATCACCCTAATATCCATGAAAATGGTGGCTTTCTTCTCTTTTCAAGTAGTTCAGTGTGTACGGTAGGTACATGGTTGTTCAAGTTGGTAGTTAAGGAAAAGGTCACAGTACATCTAATACAAATAGCATATTTAATCCTCCAGAGCTCTGGCCAATATATTCCACCATAGTTTTTGCCATAAGTACAAAGATGTGATAATAGCGACACATTTTCTGTGACTGCTCCTTTTAAGTTTATTATAGTCTGTATATTATAAAGTTCTATCACTATGTACATAATTCCTACATAGTAGTGTTACTCAAATCTGTCCCTGTTCAGTTTGACTGAACTTGTGAAAAAGTCCCAAACCCGAATTTGTTCACGCTGATGCTAGCCTAACCTTATTTTAATCCTGATGTATCCCAAACCCTAAATTACAATTAGGATTGGGGAAAGGTTTTTTTTTTAGTTGATTTAAATGGATTAACTTCGACATCACCTATGCTCACAGCTCTGGGCGCGTTCGTCCGTTCCACATTCCTCCCGGCCCCACCTGGCCCTGTATGTGCCAACCGGGCATCTACAGGATCTTACGCTTTCCTGGAGCGCTTTACTGCCTCATCTACCCATTACCAATTTTTTGCAAAATAATATATCTTCTTACCATCTACACTATTCTTGCATCACCTATAGATGTCATTTGAAAAAGGCCACATGCCGAAACGTCAATTCTGACATCAGAACCTGTTATATCCTATTTCTATTTCCATCTCTGTACTTGTGAATATTTCTGTTGTAACGTAGGTTAAGATCCTGGCCATCTGTTGAATAAAGATACATCTCTTTCTAAAATATTTTTTGGTGTGCAGTGGATCCTTCAGAACCGATATCACCTATGCTGGACATCACTTCCTGTCCAACACCACTTTAAAGTAACCTATGTGACTTATAGCCAATAATGGCAAAACTTAATTTGGGCCAACCCATATTGAGGGGCTCGGATTTGTGAGGAATTTTACTTTGAACCAAATCGGAATAACAACACTTCTATTTAGCTTTAATTAGGTTAGGTACATTGCCACATATCTTTTTAGACTATAAATGGAGTGGAAATATATCATATTTGCAAACAAAATTTGAAAAAAATTAAATCCATAAAAAATAAAATAAACACATTCTGCACACATAAATTTAGCTGTATGCCTATAGATCTAAATGTTTTTGTTGTACCGTATACCTTCAGGTATGGAGTGGAACTGAACAAAAGCATGGTGGCTTAGTGGTTAGTATTGTTGCCTTGCAGCATAGGGGTCCTGTGTCCAAATCCCACCATGGACAAGATCTGCAAGGAGTTTGCTTATTCTCCCTGTGTTTGTGTGGATTTGCTCAGAGTACTCTGGTTTCATTCACACTCCAAAAAAAACATGCAGGTAGGTTAATCTGGATTTGAGATTTTGATCCCCAGTGGAGACCAATGTGAATGATGATAATCTCTGTACAGTGCTGTGGAATATAACAGCGCTATATAAATGAAAACAACAAAATAAGTAATAAACAACTGCTGTGGGTTATTATCCACTTGTTGTCATTGCCCAGCTTTTGTACATAAAATCCAGTTTGAACAGCAGATACATTTCATTTGTGCAACTATAAAAATGTAACAGGCTAAACAATACAGCTTGACAAAATACAGCAGAGAACAAAAAAATTAGATCCTTAAACCAAAGATAAAAATGTGCTTTTTTTCCTGTAAAGTTTTAGGATTAAAGATATGCCACATTCAATATGACAGGGGTTAAAAGGTATCTGCTTAAATGAGCTACAGGCTGGTGAAGATAACAGTGACCAAGAAGAAAAAAAATAATAAAGTTTAACAAAGGACATCCGTTGTGCAAGACGATTTCAAAACCACATCTCATTTCATTCAACCGGATCTGCTCATTTCATCATTTCTCACTGCTGTGCTATTTAGAGTCTTCCTGCAGTCCTGCACTTTGCAGAGCAATGCCATTTTTTTTAATTAGTAGACACACTGGCTGTGGTTGGAAATCCAACTAATTGGGCCGAAACTGACAAATCGTATTAGAAAGGCTTGAAAGTGTTTCTATCTCTAAAAGAGGAACTTGTAGAGAGAGGAAGCCGTGTGTTATAGCAGAGAACCTGTTTCAATTTTAACATTGGTGACAGTTGGAAAGGTACGTTATGTTTTACTCGCTTATTTGTTTCCTACAAATACTCATTCTGGTATTTTACATCAATGAGCAGAACTATTAGTGGACTATGTTCATCATTTTAATTGGTAGAACTACAAATAGAAGTAGTATATACTATAGATTTACTGCATAACAAATATACCATAGGCGTGATAAGAGCATATATTTATTTTAGTGTCACTAATTTCAGGGTGTTGTACATAGGAAAGAATGGTTTAAGTACAATACAAGAGAAAAATAAGTACAATAAACGGCAACTAAATGAGTTACAGACTACTAAAGAAGTGCGAAGGATCCTGCTTGTAAGGGCTTACAGTCTACATGGAAAGGAGACTGTAGGCAAATGTTCTCATATGGTTGTGTACTAGCAGTAGGGCATTGTACTGTAGGCTGTCAACTTCTCTGAAGACATAAGTTTTCAGGCTGCTTTTAAAGTAGGGCCGTTAAAGAGTATGGCGGAATAACAGGATATTTACATAAGAAAAGAGATATGGATTAGTTTCTGTTTTTCTTCTATGGTGATAGACAGACAGACAGACAGACCGATTGATAGATAGATAGATAGATAGATAGATAGATAGTTTTCAATTATATAGTTTTTGTACTACCATAGTTTTCCATTTTTTCATTTTTTTTTACAAACCACTTGTTATGTTATGGTTGTTATGTAATAATATTTAATGTTGTTGGATAATACCATACTTTATATACATAAGTGTACAAGTATAACAAGGCCAACAACATCGCAACGGATAAGTGCTATGTATATCATCACAATGATGCTTTATTGAAACATTTGTTTCTCCCCTCAGAGCAATCAATTTACAGTATACAATTGCAAAAATAAGTAATGTAATGGAACATGCCATGATTTGTATTCAGAATTCTTTATGAAAATATACTTTTGCATCCCCTCATATAAACACAAAAGCATACAGGGACAGTATGGGCTCAAAGAACACTATGAATGCTGTCTAACAGATCTGTACAACATGTCTCTGTAATATAGTCACATGCTTGAAGTCTTAACAGAATGTTAGTAGTTGGTATTAGCAATTCTTCAATTCTTTATTTTAATTGTTGTTGTTGTTGGAAAAATGAGTGCTTTACAATAGTGTGAGTAAAGAATGTGACGTTTGAATTTCTAGTAGACATAAGCAGTCCACAATTATTGATGTTATACCCTGATGTATTACTACAGACTACCACGTGTCACCCTACCTTTTCTATAACGGTGAGGAAATGCTTTGTAGATCAAGAAGAACTATGATATAACTTAAATCAAAGGGTGGTCTACTACTTTTAATATGGAGGGATATAATGCTTTTAGACTATGGGACCAGATCATGGGGGTCTAGCATATGGCCCCCAAGCAGTCAGCTCATGGTCAGGATAACTATGTAAAAACAGATTTCTAGCCGGGAAGATAAGCACACACTATCATATGAGCAGATTAAACTGCAGAATAATAATACTTGTGTCTGTAACATGCAGAAAGTTTATTTAAAAAACAAAAAAATCTTCGCAGGGCGAGAAACCTAAGAATTTACACAAGTAAAAGTTCCGCTACTTTTATGTTTTACCAATAGGATTAAAGGAAAGTGAAGTTGAATATTTATTTTTCAGGTTAATCAAATCTCTGTGATACGTATCCTTTTTCAAACTTAATGAAACTACTACAACTTTCACATTCCTATCTGGTTTTGAGAAAGAAAGATTGAATGAATTTAAAGTCAGTGGAAGAACAGAATTGTTGCATTGAAATGCAAGGGGCATTAAATGACCTAACCTAACTAGTAATGTGGCTGAGCGTTTGAAGTACAAAATCCCTAAGACTCTGGTGTCAGTACTCTTCAGTACGAAGGAACTATGTGACTTGGATGTCTAAGTCACACAGCAACATATACCCTGAAGCCCAAGTAATTGATTAAGAACCATTTCACAAATCCTAAATATGGATGAGGCAACATTTTACGGCATATATGTTTCATTGGCCTTATCAATTACTGTAGTTAACTTTTATCATGCTTTACTTTTTAGTGTAGGCAAAGGAATTAATGATACGAAGCTGTAATGTATACTCCATGCATCAGTAAATGCACTCGTGTTGACCACCTGTGCTGTCTAGTGTATCAATACGGGACAGAGGTGTTGCAAAATTATAATACATCTCAAACAATGACAGGCTGCTGTGAAATTGGTAGTATAGCTGGCCACACTTAAGCAGCAGAAAGATTGTAATCTTGTTAAAAAGAAGTCCACATCTCCCTTCCTCCTCAGAACCACTTGCAAGTTTCCCTATCTGTAGTTAGCCAGAGGGCTTGAGAGCAGCTGCTTATCTCATCCTATTGCATGCCAGCATCAATCTAAAAACTTTAACATTCACTGTCTTGGGTAAAAAAACAAGCATAACCGGCTTAAGTCAGAAAAATGATTTATTAAACAGATAGATTTGTAATTTACTGGTGGGAAATTTGACTACTGTGAAGGGTTATGGCATTTAGGTGATCTGTTATTGAACAGCATAGGGAGGGCCAAGCACAGGCCTACATTGTGCTGGCTGTACATTAAAGAATATTCATTTGACTTCACGTTGATACTGACTTAAAATTCCATGTATCATAAAATAGTGTTTTCTGTTTCTTCAAACAAAGTGCATCAGTTTGGTCTGAAAATGCATAACACCATCTATTTTCAAAGTTTGCATGTAACCTATTATGAAAATTCAGTTATAATACATTATAAATTAGTGTTTAAAGAACCACCACTGGCAAAAGTGGAAATTACAGATTCAATAGGGGTATTCTACCTTTGTTAGAAATTTAATAGTGGACAAAATTGTATTGTAAGCTGTTCCACCCAGCAGTCCAACTCCATGTTTATGGAACCAAAGGCAAACAATCAAGTATTTGTTTAGTGAAAAAGGCTTATAAGTGAGGGAGGAGTTCATCTCACCAAGTTTCTTCTTACCAATAGACTCAATTACTGCATAATAGTTTCTAACATACAGGAAATTGTGGCATGGTGTCTTTCTACATACTTCCTGTTTATATAGGTTTTTGTATGCTTTCACAATATGTTCCGTAAATTAATGTTCTACCAAATATTACTATACAATATCCCTGTTATCTGTTAAAAACATTGTATTAGCAGCAATATGGAGGAAATAGCAGACCAAAAAGATAATTTCAGATGTAGCTAAACTCAGGAAATCAATGTGTTTGCTAAGAGAGCCACATATTTTGTTTACTTTCTGTTTCTATTGATAAGAGTTGCTTTTATCCAGCCACTAATGAAGCTATTTAAAATCATAGATTGGTCTAAATGGCTTCTATGGTATACATTCTATAAGTGGCTTCTGTGGTGTATAGTCTATAACTGGCTTCTATGGTTTGCGGTCTATATTTTGTATGGTATGCAGTCTATAACTGGCTTATATAGTTTACAGTCTATTAGTGTTTTCTATGGTCTAGTCTGTATCTGGCTTCTATGGTCCTCAGTTTATAACTTGCTTCTGTGGTCTATAACTTGCTTCTATGGTCTACAGTACATAAGTGTCTCCTTTAGTCTACAGACTGTAACTGGCTTCGGCGTTCTACAGCTTACAACTGGCTCCCATAGTCTACAGTTTCTAAGTGTCTCCGATAGTCTACAGTCTATAACTGACTTTGGCGGTCTACAGCCTACAATTGGCTCCCATAGTCTACAGTTTCTAAGTGTCTCCTATAGTCTACAGTCTATAACTGGCTTCTGTGGCCTGCACTCTTTCTAGTCTACATTTTATGTCTGACTTCTATCATCTGTAATCTATAACTGGCATCTATAGCCTACAGTCCAAAACTGGCTTCTGTAGTCCACCGTCTATAACTGGTGCCTACAATCGGCTCCTCTAATCTATAGCCTAGCTCCTAAAGTCTTCAGTCTATAACGGACTCCTATAATTTACAATATAACTGTCACCCAAGGCTATTGTCTATAACTGGCTCCTTAAGTGCGTATTTAATTGTGCAATGATTCATTCTTAAAATAGACATTTATCCATCATGCAACATGATCTTGATCTTATGATTATGACATTATTATGTCTCTAATCCTTTTTGTACATATTATCTCTGTATTATCACAAAGAAATGACCTTAGAATAACTTAGGACCTTTTTTTATGATATTATTCAAATGTCTAACATTTGTCTTCAATATGTATCAGCTAAGAATGGTGATAAATGTCTTACGTAATTTAGGACAATGTGAGCCGGGTGAACATTCCACAGGAAAAGAGCAATAACATGTACTACTGGGTTATTGATAACACATTTACTGTATATATGCAGGCCATATGTGTTTTCAAGACTCTGATCTACTGGCAATGGTCATATTTTCAGGTCAAATTTTATTCCCTCACAAAGTAAAGCATTTCTTTATACATTATGCAGAAACGGTTTGTAATTTCCTTTGTAACTTCTTTTATTTAAATCTTGCATGTGAGGCCAGGGCTAAACTTTTTATTGTAGGCATTTCTATAAGTAATTAAAACTTTAACACATACTGTTCAAAAGATTTCCAAGTGACTTTTTCCATATTACTGCATGTAGGGAAAAAATAGCTGCTGCTTTATATAAGCGCTAAGAAAATCCCAGCATGCAGTGATTAAAAAAAGAAATCGTTAGCGACTCGCTTGAGTGGTGCAATTTTAAAGAGACTCAGTGCATTTCTATGTAGAGCAACATCACCGTGATTTTCTTTGTAGGTAGAGATGAATGTCTAAGCATAGCCCTAGCTTTAGTGCTCAATTTAATAAAATGTTAGACATTCTTTTAAGAGATCTGTTGGCAGCTGTCAAAGATTGCACATGAGCCAAAAATCACTTTATACAAAGCACAGAGATCTCCTACTTCACCAGCATTGGAAATGAACGGACCTTTAACTAACAAGGGAAAGTCTATCTGGGCAATAACAAATCAACGTACTACCATGGGAGCAATGTGTACAGAGCTGCATTAGCTAATGTTCGTCTTCCACTCTCGTTTCAGAGTCACAGAGAGGAAATAGAGTCTGTTCTGCTTTACATACCCATGCAGTCTAAGTTTTCCCTTGCCTGGAATAATTTTGCTGAGTACAATCCTTCAGGGATCCAATCTAGTTTACTATTACACTTTTACTACTTCCCATACAGATATAATGATGCTCACTATCCTCAACAATTTGGATAATTGTTAAGAAAAAAAAAATCTCATCATTGTTGAGTCCTCCTTGAAAGGAATTGTTTCCTAGGGGAGAGATCAGCCTCCTCTCTCTGCAATTTAGAATGCGTTTAATAAACAAAAGGAGCAATCCATTGTTAAAATCTGCCATAAAAGGTTGAGAAAGATCTTTTGTTTGACAGATAAATCATGAAAGAAAAGTAATAATATGTGTAGCAATAGATTAATATATTTACAGTCAATCATTTTTTAATAGTTGAAATTAAATAGTGTTGAATTTAGAGACAAATATTGAAATACAGGCGGTGCATTATGTTATTTTAACTTACCTGTAAACTACACACAGGTCAAACGTGTGCTACAAAGCCATTTAAATAGCAGCGCATATAAATATATAACACTCTTGGCTGTGTTAGCTGTGAGTTTCACATAGTGGTTGCTAGGAGACAGGGATGCATGCCATATCTCACTGGTAAAAATTCCCCATAGCACAGAGTTGTTCCCCAAAATGGTTGTATCCTTCAACAGACACCCAGTTAAAGGGGTTGTGCCACAATCTTATTTCATACCTCCTGCATCCAGCTCTTCAGCTCTGTGTGCTCAGAAGGGGGCGTGTGTGATTTGTTTGAATTGCACATCATGTGACTCAGCAGGATGACATCACCAGGCCTTTCCTCTATGTAGTCAAAGAAAGGTCTGTTTATGTATAGAATTGTAAGTAGCTACACTGTAGCTCAGAGGTAACATTTTTGCTTTACAGCACAAGGGTCCTTGGTTCAAATCCCTGCAGGAACTTAACCTGTGGATTTTTTTTCCTCTTTATCAATGCACATACCTCATTGAGGTTTCTTTTTTATTTATTAGCACTGTTTGACTTATTACTAACTAATCCAAAGGACAGGAGTAGAATAACAGCACCCGGGGTTTGAACACTCAGTAGCTGCCTGAGAGGAGAGGTGATGTCTGAGCATGTGTGACCAGGACTGAGGAGCTGACAGCCCTGGTCGTATCCCCTGGAGATGAGCTGTAAACAGTGGATCACTAAAGGAGCAGCTAAAACAAAAACGGTGCAAAATTATTAATAATGATGAATGATGAAAATGTTTATTATTTAATTTTCCAACTTGCCACGTCAATTTTACTTCATGGCAAAAACCCCTTTAATTGAGATGATGCAGTGTTGGCATTTTATCATGAGTGTTAATCTGTGTATCTGAAGCAATACAAAAAATACAGAAACTGATTTGTTCAATAAAAAATTTCTTTTTTGTAGGTTTACCCGGCCGGTATTTGTCCTGTTTTCCGGCCGTCCCCTCCGCTCCGCGATGAGCGAAGAACAGCCCTCCCCCTCCCATTGAGGTGTTCATATTCCGTCCGGTAACCGGAAGAATGAACATGCTCAATGTTTTTTGAGCGGCCCGCGGGCGGAAAAACCGCCCAACGGAAAACCTGTGCAGTGGGGACTGCTGCACGGGTTTTCCATAGAGCGCAATTGTGCTCATTTTCGGCCGGTTTTTCAGGCGGTTTGAAAAACCGCAAACCGTCTGAGAAACCGGCCAAAAACCCGTGCCGTAGGGACATGCCCTTACTGTGTTTTTTACTTTAATGTAGGTCATTCTACACCTATCTCTGGCTCTTTTTTCTAGAGAGGCATATTTTAAGATTATCTGATGATTTCTTACCCTTCTTATCGTATATTGACAGCATATAGAAGATCCCAAGTTTTAGTGTCAAACTATTTGTATTAACATTCTGATTCAATATACTTTCACGGTATACAAATAAAATTTTCATGTCATTTTGAAAACATTTTTTCCAATAAAAGTATACAATTTTGCCTTAGGTCTGTTACAGTAATATACAGAGAACAATATGAAATATATCATTATATTAGCAATGACAATACAACCCCGCATAGATCAAAGTGCAGTGAACAAGCTATATCAGAGATAAACTGTATACATCTAACCAGTTAAAACTTTGGTACGTAACGCACCGATAAAAAAAGAAAACAAATTAACTCAATAAGTGGGCTGCCCAGGTCTCACCCCAGGGGAACAAAGTCGCACCATCTACCTTTCCAAATAACACTTGCCTTGCACAACTGCCCAACATGGAAGATGAAAGAATGAGTGAGATTGTGATGTATGAACCCCATCTTAAAGATAGTTCCTAATCTGCATAACTTAGGTTGATATCTTTAGTCTACCCAAACTGCCTTTTAGGACCTCTGTCAGATACCATTTGGTATACTGAAAGCTAAAGAAAAGAAAAAGAAATATTGCACAGCTCTCCACCTCTTTATCGTCCACACCAGGTTTGTAGTTAACCATCAACTCATTTATCTCTGCATCAGATTTTGCACAATGAGTGATCCCTAGCTATAGAGAAAAGAGTCAGTTTTAACATCCATTTCTGCTAAGGCTGACCAATAGCAATTGTGTATTACATAGCTGCCCATTTATTTTAATAGGAGCTATGTTATTCAACATTTACCATACCCCACAGTTCACCAATGGCTTCCATAGCTGATCACAACTCATCAGAGGGGTTTCGGAAGCCTACCCCTGATAATCAACTTACTGTCAGGAAAGCGGAAAATGAAAGGAGTTTTGCCAAGAAGTGAGTTCCTCACCTAACAGGCTGATACTCCCCTCTTGAGGCTTGAAAAAAGGGGCATTGTGTTACTGTGTTTAAAAAAACAAGTACCTCCTCTGTGATGTTATCACTCCACCTCCCATGCACGTTCCTGATACTCAGTCTCTGTAGTTGAGCAAACATTATTTTGCTAATCCACAGAGGAGAACTGTATTGTGCACAAGCTATACGCATTTTATTTCTCCCTCTTATCTGCTCAGGAGAGAAGATAAGCTCAGTAGGCAGCCTTCTTTCATTCCTTCATGAACAGCTGTAGGAGGAGAGGCAGGGGGGCTGAGCAGAGATCCAGGGAGCGTCTGCATGTTTACTCAGATAATTACATTACAACCAGAGGATTCTATATACAAAAGAAACAGGATCTTTCTCCCCAGTCCCTTTAAAGCTTGTTCATGTTCCCTGCCATCAGATAAGAAGTGCAAACAATGCAAGCGCGGCCAGATCAGCTCCTGTCAGCTCCTGGTCGTATCTAAAGTAAACTGTCAGGAAACCAAGGATATGTAAGGAAGGCTGTAGCTCTTAGAGCCTTCACTTTTTTTGATGACATATATTTAGAAAAGTGATTAAATACCCATTTTCCACATCAACATTAGATTGTGGCAAAACCCCTTTAAGAGGAAGTCACCCCCATCAGTTAAATCACCTACCGTCTACTGCTTTTGTTGTTTACTAAGATTATATGGGTGACAGAGAAGACATTTCCATGCAAGTCCTACAAAAAAACTCTACCTCTGACATATTTGAGTTATTTATGTACTGTATTATGTGGATGGCCATTTTTTTCTGAATAGAAACCATGTAATACTACATGACAAAATCAAATGTTTACCATTGACCTTGGCGACTAGTGGCAGAATGATAAGCAGATCGCCATGACAGTTCTCATATTGAAGTGGTTGTGTGTCTTTTGGTGGCGCAGGTGCAGGTGAGTTTTGGCACCAATGCAGAAAAGGGAGGTTAAAAGTCCCTGTACAACAATGCTAATAATGGAGCTGTAACTAACTGCTTTATCTTAGAACAGTCTTTTTTGGCTATGTCTACACTGCATCAGAGAAAAAACGGCCCTTAAAGCGGCCATTCTCTCTCTGATGCAGGACCGCGGCTTTTGTCACGCTTAGTGCAAAAGCCGCGGCCGCTTCTCGTTTTCCCGACGCCCCCCCATACAATAGCATTGTATGGGAAGACGTCAAGAAGACGAGAAGCACCGGCCTATTATACAACATGTTGTATAATACGCCGCTGCCGAAAGACGGGCAGAGAAAAGACGAGCTGTGTAGACAGCAACTCGTCTTTTCTATTGCTGTCTATGGCACCACACCGAAGATCGTATCTGCGGCGCTTTTAAAAAACGAAAAGTGCCGGAGATACGATCGTAATCATGTGCAGTGTGGACATAGCCTTTAACCACAGCAGGGATTGGAGGAAGCCTCTGTTTGCATTCATTAAACCATTTGATTGTAGCGATACAAGACTGTGGTATTATTAAAATGGACTCCCCGATCTAATCTGGTACCCTGGTTTCACAATGACCCATTGAAAGCCTGAGATAATATTATACAGTCATGCCTGGGGCAGAATAGACCTCAGGACTGTGTGTTCAGTAAGCCTGCTGTTAGGGCACAGTATGTGTTGCCCTGACAGCAGCCTGTGTCATAGTGACACAGAGTGTAATGAAATAGCATACAGGAGTATCCTAATACATAATAAGTGTAAAATAACATTCTAAAACAGTTTAAAAAAAGGTTGAAAAAAATTAAATTAATAATAAAATTAAAATAAATATCTAATATAAAAAACTCACACATTAGATATCCACATGACTGCAACAACCCCAAAATTTTATTTAATTTGCTATTTAGTGTGAAACATGAAACATGGTACAAACAACACCACAAAAAATATTTCTATTTCATAAAACAAGGCCTCACACAGCTGTATCACCGAAAAATAAAAAAAAGTTATGACCGTTGAAATGCAGAAAAGCAAAAACAGAATATTTTAGCTGGGGTTCAAAGAAACATTGTATTGATTTCATATTTTTGGCTTGGCAGTAGCTCAGATTGTGATGAAAATATGTGAACAAATTTAAAACATGACTAGAATTAGTATTGTTTTTGGTGAAGACATGTACGCTATGCAGAACTGCTGAAGGATAAACTGTTTATTGATTAGAATTCATGAATGGAACGTGCACATCAGTTTGAAAAATACAACTTTTTACACTGATCTTTAACTCCTTCATACCCTGCACCATAAATTTACATGGCAGCATGAAGGGTGTATGGAGCACGAAGATACAGTGAGACACTGCTAATGTCCAGGATTAGAGGCAGCTCCGATCTTGGCCAATTAACTATTTACACACCGCAGCATACACGATGGGGACATCTAAATGATTACCAAATGGGACCATAAGCAGGGTATATAGGTAATGAATGAGAAGTCTGTATATGACAGTACTCGTTAACTCCTTAACATCTGCCCATCAACTATAGACTGCCGAGTTTTGCAACTTCTAGCGCTGTAACTGGGCTTGGAGCGGAGCTGTTGTTAACAGCTCTACTCCTAGAGCAGGCTCTGTAAGTGCCAGAAAGCAGGGGAAGCCTCTGATCCCCGGTGCGTAACCCTTTAATTGCCGCAGGTTGTGACCATACTTCCCAACTTTTCAGATGGTCAAAAAGGGACACCTGTTGCAAAGTTACATAGTTAGTACTGTTGATATGACATAGACATATGTCCAAAAAATTCAACCAAGAGTGGGGATAGATGTAGATGACGGGAAGGGTAAAGATTTATTGAGAGGAATATTTTTGTACATACATAAGCTTTTTTGGGTTTCTTTTACAAATTAGCACAAAATTATCTAAATACCGACATTTTTATGGTCCAGGTTCCCCAAAAAGTATTAAATATTATAAAAATTTTAGCCATTATGTGATTAGGAAAAAAATTGGGACTGTCCCTCCATACAAGGGACACTCGGGAGGTATGCGTGACTGTGGCATAATCAAAGAGCATTCCTCTGCTCCATCAGGTCATTGGGACTCCTGGTGACCTGATGGAGCATGGGGAATATCTATGCAGTCAGCTGTGGGGACCTACAGTAGCCCCAGAGCTGTCTCTATAGTAGACTTGCACTCAGGGCACAATGTGTGCTGCCCTGACTGCAGCCTGTGTCATACTGACACAGAAAGTAATATATTAGCATATTCATGCTGAACAAAAAAAAAATGTAGAAAAAATAAATAATAAAATAAACATAAATATTTAATAAAAAATTATTGTGCCTACATTACACAAAAAAAGCCCAAAAAAAACCACGTGCTAGGTATCCACACGGCTATAATAACCTGTAGAATTAATCCGTTTATTTAGTGTGGAATGTGAATGGTGTAAAAAAAATAATTATAAAACCAAAAAAATAGAAAAAAAAATCTGCAGTAATACATATGTAAACTCACTATGCTCCCAAAAAGTACAACTTCTCCCGTGTAAGACAAGTCCTCATGCAACAGTGTCATTGAAAAGATAAAAAAAAGTTATGACTGTTAAAACACAAGGAGGCAAAAACTACAACATTTTGCTGGTCATTAAGGCCTTTTCAGGCCTGGTGCTTAATGGGTTAATATTGCTGTATAAAAGACAATCAAGCGATTGCAAGTTAAGTCTTCTAAAGGAATTAAATGTTAATGTTAAAAAACACCATAGCACTATATAACAAAAAAAAAAAATCCCCAGTGTCAAAATTGGGATAAAAAGCAAATAACAATTCACATGTATCCAAATATAGTACTTATTAAATATACACAACTTTCATTTCCATAGATTGCAATACTAAAAAAGTTGTTAGTCAGAAAATGGCGCTGAAGTTCAAATACAATAAATAGAAAAAGGTTTTTACTAAAACATAACGCAAACGCCACAAATCACCGGCATTATGCCGACCTGCAGAATACAGATAACATGTCGTTTCTACCAAACAGTGAACTCCATAAACATGAAACTCCAGTAAAAATGGAGCAATTGTCGTTTTTTTTCCAACCCACATAGAATTTTTTGGGGGGCTTCCCAGTACAGTATATGGTATGGTCAACGGCACCATTAAAAAGTAACTCTTGTTCCGCAAAAAAACAAGCCCTCAAATGACTATGTAGACAGAAAAATATAAACGGCACTTGGAAGAGGAGGAGCAAAAATATTAAATATTTGAAAACAGCTGCGTCTTGGAAGGGCTGATTACTGAAGGATTGTATGGGACTCCTCTGTTGAAACTAACATGGACAAAGCTTGACAGTTAGCACCAAAGAATTAGATGAGTTTTCAATATTTGAAACTTTTCCTTTTACAAATTGCTGTTTTTGGTTAAAGCTAGAACATCTTAGAGTCCATTGCCCTTTTTTTGAATTGATGAAAACACGATCATTCCTATTGATTGCACCGGTCAGTACTGTGCAGCAATGCTTGAATTTTTTTTGCATTTTTTTCACATGTCTTAGCTAAAGGCTGTCGGTTGCATAGAGTTACAAACCCCTTATAACACAGATGTGGAAAACAGTGCTTTTGTAAATCCATTCATGTGAGAGTTACAAGATGGTGATTATTTGAAAAGGAAAAAAAATTGGATGCTTTGAAAGTTGATGGTGAAAAAATTTTGTTTGATGTAAAAGGAATGTGAGCAGTGACAGTAAGATCAATGACAGTATTTTCATCGTGGAAGCATAGAACTGTGAAAAGCGCATTTAGTAGGGAATGTGCGGACTTGCCCTTTTACGGCTGGCATTTGGTCTCCAATATTGATCTTACTGTCACTGCTAACAAAGTATTTTGAAGCTACATCTATGTTTAGACAATGCTATACTTGATGCTCTACCAGGGGATCGGTGTCCTGATATGCGAAGAGTTAACATTCTTGTCTTCCTCATTTGCATTATTGCATTTATTGCATTGTTAAAAGCTACTATAATCCTGTAGTGTCAATCACAAACTAATCCATCATATTTTACTTCATCCTTCTGCCTCTAGTTTGTTCTGTGTGCCAGATGTCCCTGAACAGCAATGTAACAATGGTGTTTGTAGATTTAAACATTTTATTAAAAAAAAAAAAAAACTTCATATGAAATCAGTAGTATGCGCAGAATAAATCTAATATGGATTTTTAAAAAGTAGGGGTCTTTATAAACTGTTAGCAGAAGACTGTCTTTGTTGCCCATAGAAAATTAAACAGGCTCAGGTTTCATTACTTTTATGCTCTGGAAAATAAAAGCTGAGCTCTGATTGGTTGCTGTGGGCAACAATTAACATTTTACTATTTAACAGCTTTGATAAATTAGGCCCCTTGTTTTTAATATTAAGTCTGAGGTTTCTTTTCTGTTTTTTAATGAAATTGTCCAAACACTAAGGACTTGTGCACATTGCTAAGCCATGTAAATGGACCCACTATGGGTACAGCATGGGGCCATAGCAGACCATTTAGTTGTGTATTCTTCCCATCAAACAGCTTTCGAAAAAAACAGTTGCATGAGTCCAAAATGTATTTTAAAACATTATGTAGTACTTGATCAGTATTAACAGTGAATTTTTTGTGGCAATTCCCATAGATCTTTAAAAAGATGAGACAAAATATTTTTATCCACCAGGGCTACAAATATTTATATAAAATATTCCTTTAGATTTAAAGCCCACAGGATAATAATGATGTTTTTTTTTAATTCTCCAGTTTCTAGCACCACTTTCCCTGCAACTTACCATTAGTTTACCTGTAGCCTGTAATAGTGGTATAACTAGAATTCATAGGGCCCAATAACAAAATGAGATGGCTCCCACCACCTAATGATGGAAATCAGAAAATCTGCATAAATAGCAATAATTACAGGTATAAATAACAGTTTTATATATCAGAAGAACCACAAAGTAGTGCTAGGTACATCATGGTTTAGACACAGCTGGCAGGTTAGACCCCTTACCTTAATTTCAGGGGGGAGTCTCCAGAGGGCCCAAACGATGATCCCACAATAACGGATAGGTTAACATCCCTGTTTGACCAATAGTTACTATTTCGTGAAGGTGGTAGTAAGTACTAACGGAATCCTGAATAGAGATGCCAACTTTTCAGTGTCAGACTGCTGATGGGGCGACTGCAGCGTGATCCATGTGTCCTGGGTCTTTAGGGTGGGGTGGGCGGCGTGCGTGGGGGGAGGATCCGGACAAGACGGGGTGGGAGGGGGGAAATGGGGCAGGATGGCGGAATCTCTACAATTGATTATACTGCTTTGTACAACATTTCTCCTGACACGTCCTAAGAGTAAAGATTTCTATGTTTAGCAGTTATTTGAATAATTAATAAAAAAAAAAAAAAATGGGACCATTGTTATACCTGAATGTGTTAAGGTTAAACATCTGTTTTTTTGTTTTTTTTCTTCTTCAGCTGTATGGACTTAGATGTTTTACAACACTGTATATGCTATTCTTTGATATGGATGTAACAAGTAGTTCACCTGTATGCCTGTATATTGCCTGTATATGTTTGTAGGTGTTAAGGTTACGTTTTACAACATCGTATACGCTATTCTTTGATATGGATGTCACAAGTTGTGCACCTGTCTGTATTTCTTGTCTGTTGGTACAAATAAAGACAATTAAAAAAAAAAAAAAAAGTAGTGCTAGGTGGACAGAAAACCACCAACTAGTAAAAAAATTGACATTGTTTTTGCACCTAAGTGGCCCCCCACAACCTCTGGACCACATATCAACTGATTTGGGCATAGTTATGCCTATGGCCTGTACTATAGCCCAACTGAATGCACCAAAAAAACAGAGCTAGGAAACCATGAGAAAGTGATTGTGCCACAAATGCTCTGAGAAAATTGGCTTATCATAGTACATATATGTTTGCAGAGATTGCAACTAATGCATTGGCCTGTATATTTTCAAAGCAGAGATATATAATAGCTATATATCTCCTTAAGAAAATAAGAAGTGTGTACAGAAATAGAGATGTCATAGACTATTTAACATCTTCCTTACTCAGAATTAATTTTATTCAATAGAGTTTAGATGGCAGTAATGGTTTCACAAAAGTATGATTTAAGTTCTTATAGGCATCCGTATTTACCTTCAGTGCAGTAGCAATTCTACCTTGTTGAATACCTGAGTTATCTAAGACAGACTGGTTGCCAAAGATGTGCCACCTAACAACATTACTGAAAGACTTATTGGTATGCAGTGTATCCCTAGGAACGAATGTGTCAGATTTGGCTAATAGGGTCAAAGCTTAAAGGGGTATCTCACCACAGACATGTATCACCCATCCACTGGATAAGTGATAATTGTCTGATTGCTTAGGGTCCCTCCACAGGCACCCCCACCAATTGCTAAAACAGGGGTCTCAATCCCCCACTCTTCTTCACTGCACAAACCCAATAAGGAAGTCTTTAATTAGAGTAGTAGTTGAACATGTGCAATGCAGCTCTGTTAACAGTGTATAGGATTTACAAAGATAGCCAATCTCTGTTCTCGGCTATGCTGTTGTTAAGTAACAAATGTCTGTGGCGGCAAACCCCTTTTACTGGTATGGTTCTGAAAGCAGAGTAAGTGAAAAGCAGCTTGGTGGAAGCCTTTTATTCCTCAGTGATATTAATAGGATTTTCCCCCAAAATATATATATTTAGGTGGGGAATGTCTTAAATGCCTGAGTTTCATATACACTGACAAGTAAAAGGGTAACAATGTTTTGAACTTTTGGTTTTCAGGCTCCATATCTCTTATTCACTACAGCTTTGAATGCAAGACTACCATCATTTTATAGACAATCATCTTGGCTATCTCATACATAAATTTGACATGCAACTATTAAGCATATGCTTAGTTCTAAAGATGCTTGTCATGTAACTGCGTTGTTACTGTTTTTCTCCTAAAATCTAGACTTTTATTTTTATTATTTTGTTAGTATTCTGTAAATCTACGTTTGACTTTCAACACTACCTGAATCCTTTTGGGCTCTGGATCAGATTCAAGCATGTCTCGACCAAAATCTGATCCCAGGTCTCTTCTACACGTTCCCAATTTTGATGGACAATGTTCGACTCACTTGGGTATGAATACAGCTTTTTCTTCAACTCTACCCACAAGTGATTGAGGGCTGTGGGGAACAATCCAGCAACTCTACTTCCTTGTCATTAAACAATTTCTTTGCCAATCTTGATATATGCTTCGAGTCGTTGTCCTGCTGGAACATTATGTCATTATTCCTCCACCAAACTTGACAATTACTTAATTTTCTCAATCCATTAGCTACCTTTTCTCTTGATTCTTCCAGACCCATTTGCACCCATCAAACCCATCACAGTCTGGTGTATTGACTTTCATCTCATCGCTTCAAATCACTTCTACTCTCAAATTTTTAAACTGTTTTGCAAACTAGAGCCAACTCTTCTGATAATGAGATTGAAGTTGAGGCTTCTTCACCATTTTTCGGCCATCATTCTAGACATGTGTAATGCGTGTTGCATGGTGGTTGCATGGACATCTGTGATCTCACTCTTACGAGGCACACGAGCCACCTCCTCTGCTGTGTCTGTCACGTTAAAACTGATAGACCTTGTGATGAGCAACTTGTTGACTCTGATATTTTGCCTGTATGTCCAACTCTTGGCTTTGGAATGAATGGACTTCATTTCATATTCTTCCAGCTGTCATGGAAAAATATAATGTAGTTTGGCAGTTTTCTTGACTGAGAGACGCTATCGATGAGCTGGATGATGCTGCTTCTCTTTTCTTGGGAAACCTTCTTCCTGGCTGCTAATCGATTCGAACCAGTGACCTTTCGCTTGAGAATCTGCCTAAGAACACACTGAGATATTAGGAAATTTGAGAACAGGTTGTAATTTGTAGTAACAAGAAGGAAAACATTGTCCCACCACTGGTTGCAAAACAGTAACAATGCAGTTACATGACAAGAATCTGCAGAACTAAGCACGTGCTAAATCATTGCAGGTCAAAGTTATGTATGAGATAGCCAAGATGATTGTCTATAAAATGATGATAGTCTCTCACGTTCAAAATTGCAGAAGATGGTGAGATATGGAGTCAAAAGTTCAAAACATTCTTACCCTTTTTATTGGCACTGTAAACAAATCTGAAGTATTGGAGCATACAGTATAGTCCACAAAGTAAGCTCTAAGGACAATATATGTGCATAGGGCTCCACACATATACACCTTCTACACATTATCAAGATGCTGGTATACGCAAACAAAAACGTGTATTTTTTTTGTTAGTTTGTTTTTGTGCTAAGCCTTTTAGTGTTACTAAAGATTCTGTCATCTGTGAATGAGTTTATTGGGGTCCAATTTGCTTATTTTATAGTGATGTTAATTTTAACTTTTATTGTACTTTGTCTAAAGTAGAGATAAATAAAGAAAGGAACAATTAATATCTGTCCAATTGACTCATATAGGGTCTCATGTATGAAAACTATCTAGGTCTAAGACTTTCTTTGTTGCCCATAGAAACCAATCGAAGCTCCCCCTTTCATTTTATTTAGTACTCTGAAAGGATGAAAGGGGAGCATTGATTGGTTACTATGGGCAAGTCTTATACCTAGACAGTTTTCATTGAAGCAGCCAATTAATTATACCTATTGCTATTTATTTCTCTCTCTGTATACAGTGAGTATATAGCTACATAAAGTGGAAACTTTTTAATACAACAAAATAATGGAGCACAAAATAGTGATTCATTTCAAATTTGTTAAACAAAATAAACATAAGCTTCAACATATTTGCCCACATAATTGCAATAAGAAATATTTTTACTCCAGAATCTGAACACTAAACGAGTAGATATTGATTGTAATCAAGGCTTCTCCAATGGTTTATTGGATGTCTGGCCTAGAAAACTCAATTACTGTAACATTTATGTTTTATACTTCTGTAGGAAAGATATTGAATGCGGCAAAACAGCCCTCTTACTGTTCATGCTATTTGGGACATGTTTTCTTATCTGTTAATAACCAGTTTCCTATTGGCAATAATGACTGACCTATGATACAGACATTTACCATTAAATACAGGGAACTCTGCCATCAACACTTGATCTTGTGACGGGTTAAAATATGTACAGGATCTTCTAAAGAGGGCTAGCAAAATCTAGATTCTATAGATAGATTGATACTGTTGATAGATTAATACAATAGATAGGTAGATACTGTAGATAGGTATACACATATTAAATATATATATAAATATATTATAAATAGATGGAGAGATAGATAGATAGACACTATAGATAGGTGTATGTATATATATATATATATATATATATATATATATGTTATAGATAGATAGATAGATAGATAGATAAAAGATATATGGATAGATAGATAGAAGATATATGGATAGATATCCAAAAAGTACAAAACATATGATTGCTATGATTTATTATTTTCATGATCATTGGTTTTCGTAGTTGAAAATTCTTCTTACCTTGGTCTTGTAATGATAAAACCACAGAAAAAAATGGGACATAAAGTACCAAAAAACCACAAAGCTACAGTTACTGCTCAAAGGCTGAAAGATACACTGAGTCCCAGCAGCAGGCATCTCTGGCCCATATGCTGCATGGGAAAGATACAGCAGGTGCCGGTCATTAATGAGCAAATGCTCTAGATACCAGATCACACCAGCATGCAAAAAGCCACAATATAACACATAGGGAGACTGCTCAAATGCAACAATACCGATGAAATTTAATATAGATAAGGCGATACAAAGGGTAACACCATTCATACAGGTACACCGTGCTGGGTTACAACCAATAACGCCCATAATATTCAAATGGACAGGCTGCCCAGTACTTAAAGGATGTCCTGCACAAAATACTTGGCCTTGTAATGCTCAAATTTATTTTTCATTCTGTAACCAGACCAAGTACCAGATAAGCAGAATGTCTGGACTATCAAATAATAGGTTACAAGATATTTAACCTATCTTTATATAATGTTACCTGTTGCCTGTAGCCAGGGGCGTTGCTAGGGTCCTAAAACATTCGGGGCACGGGCCCTTTGTTAGTGGCGAGTGTAAGGAACAGTCGCTGTCTGTCATGCATAGAGTGGGCTTAGCGTGTGAGCCCGCTTTATACATCCTTCATGCCATTTAGATGTTGAGGGACATCCATATGCATGAAGGGGTTAATTAAAACCCGCCGCTAGCTTCCAGCAGCAGAGACTCTGCTCTTGACTCCCTTACTGATGGTCTCTCAGACAACATACCCCATCCTCCCAGCCCACGGCCTACAGCATTGTCCCCTCATTTTCTTCCAAATTTGGGGCACAAAAGTGCCTCTTATAGTCTGAACAATACGGTATATGTGGTGATGTAGTTTAACTCCTAAATAACACAGCTGTTTTCCATTTTTTTTCTTCTAATAGCCATATCTTTTTTCATTGGTGCTGTTCTGAGGCTCATGGGACCTTTTGGTTGCTTTTTATTCAATTTCTTGCACAGTGGGATGAACAAAAAATTGTTTTTATTTTTTTATTTTTGTAAACAGTGTTCATGGAGGGGGTAAAATTTTCAGTTTTTATAGCACAGGGTTTATACGCACACAGTGATGCCAAATATGTGTACTTTTTTTAAAATTTTTCATTGACAAGCATTTGTAATGGGGAAAAGCTTATATATGTGTTTTTTTTTTGTTTGTTTTTTTTCACTTTTTACTTGCTTGACCACTTTAATACATCAGACTTATCTCACTGCAGATGGAAACCTACTCATATTTTACGCACAGGGACAGTATATACACAAATGCAACACACAGGTAAATATTGTACATGTGTATATACTGTTCCTGTGTGTGTATTACAGTATATATATATGTTTATATACACACTACACCACTATATATATACACACATGTACTTCATACAGGGATAGTATATACATGTATAATACTTATCTGGGTGTTACATTTGAGTATATACTGTCCCTGTGTGAAGTACATGTGTCTGTGTATATATATGTATACATATAGTGGTTTTAGTGTGTATATAAATTATATACTGCAATATACACACAGGAACAGTATATACATATGTCCAATAAATTTACCTGTGTTACATTTGTGTATATTACTGTCCCTATGTGTATGTATATACTAATATACTGGACCCTCTGTGACACAGGTCCAGTATATTAGTATAGACATATGAGGTAGGGGCACAGCCCTCCATCCTGCCTCAGGACATACCTTATGCAGGGTCCTGGGCTGTTTAGGCAGCTCTGGAAGACTTGAGGAAACCAGAAGCTCGTTCTGGTTTCCATAGTGATGGGGCCGACGATCTGCTGCAGGAGACGGCAGGGAACCTTGCTGTCGGTGCCTTAGCTCCGGGGGAGGGCTGAGCAGGGAGCACAGAAGAGGAGGGGCTGCTCTCACTGCTCCCTGAGAGTGCTGAGGCTCTGGCGGTGGGCGGAGCTTCTCACTGCAGCGTGCAGAGACAGTTAGGAGACTAATCATTCGGGGCAGAAGGCTTTACATCCGGGGCTTCTGCCCCGAATGATACTGCCTAGCGACGCCCCTGCCTGTAGCAATTCAATCCCTGTTCACCTATCTTCAGGACTACTGCTTGGGATACATATATATGTATATATATATCATAGTTGCCAACTTTTGAAAATGAAAAAGTAGGAGACCCTAGTGGGCGGCGCGCTTAGCGTGCCGCGACAGAAATTTGCATGGACACGCCCATCTTGACAGTTTGCCATGCCCCTTGAAAAAGCCACACCCACTCCACCTAATTGCATAACGGCTTTGGAAGAAAGCCAGGTAGATGCCCTTATAGCCGGTAGTAGCCCCCCATAACCAGGTAGTGCCCCTTACAGGCAGGTAGATGCCCCCCTTGTAGCCAAATAGATGCCCTCTCTGTAGCCAGGTAGAGCCAAATTTGTAGCCAGGTAGATGCCCCCTTTGTTAGCCAGGTAGATGCCCCCTTTGTTTGCCAGGTTTGTGCCGCCATTGTTTGCCCGGTAGTGCCCCCATTGTTGCAGGTAGATGCCCCCAAATTTTTTGCCAGGTAGTGCCCCACTGTTGGCCAGGTAGATGCCCCATTGCTTTCCAGGTAGTGCCACTCTGTTGCCAGGTAGATGCCCCCATCGTTTGCCAGGGAGTGCCCCCATCGTTAGCCAGGTAGTGCCCCATTGTTAGCCAGGTAGTGCCCCCATTGTTAGCCAGGTAGTGCCCCCATTTGTAGCCAGGTAGTGCCTCCATTGTTGCCAGGTAGTGCCCCCTCTGTTGGCCCGTAG
This sequence comes from Phyllomedusa bahiana, assembly GCA_025379985.1. Lineage (NCBI taxonomy): Eukaryota > Metazoa > Chordata > Amphibia > Anura > Hylidae > Phyllomedusa > Phyllomedusa bahiana. Next base: position 26,309 of record JAODAL010010122.1, on the reverse strand, counting down.
ACCCCCCATTGTAGCCAGGTAGTAACCCCTTAAGTAGCCAGGTTAGTGCCCCCCTTAGTAGCCAGGTAGTGCCTTCCATTGTTGCCGGTAGTGCCCCATTGTAGCCCGGTAGTGCCCCCATTGTAGCTAGGTAGTGCGCTCAATTGTAGCCAGGTAGTGCCCCCCATTGTTAGCCAGGTAGTGCCCCCCATTGTAGCCAGGTAGTGCCCCCCATTGTAGCCAGGTAGTGCCCCCCATTGTTAGCCACGTAGTGCCCCATTGTTAGCCAGGTAGTGCCCCCCATTGTTAGCCAGGTAGTGCCTCCTCTGTTGACAGGTAGACCCCCCCCCCCATTGTAGCCAGGTAGGGGCCCCCATTGTACCCGGGTTTAGTACCCCCATTAGTAGCCAGGTAGTGCCCCCATTAGTATCCAGGTAATGCCTCCATTGTTGCCAGGTAGTGCCCCCATTGTAGCCAGGTAGTGCCCCCATTGTAGCCAGGTAGTGCCCCACATTGTAGCCAGGTAGTGCCCCCATTGTTAGCCAGGTAGTGCCCCTCTGTTGCCAGATAGTGCCCCCTCTGTTGCCAGGTAGACCCCCATTGTTAGCCAGGTATTGCCCCCATTGTAGCCAGGTAGACCCCCATTGTAGCCAGACAGTGCCCCCCTAAAACTAATAAATAAAAAATAATAAAATCCACTTACCTGACCAGGCTCCTGCAGAGCAGCCCGCTCCTGGACATCTCCTCAGCAGTGTCACAGGGGAAGTGAGTGCAGCCGCGCGTCACTTCCCCTGTGACGCTGACCTGTATGTACGGCGTACAGCGGCGCTGTACATACAGGGGGAGGAGGGAACGATCCCTTCTGCCTCCTCCCTGCTCAGCGAGGTTCCGGGCGGGTGAAGCGGGCGCAGCGCCCGCTTCATCCGCCTGTGGAACGGACCGGCGGTGCCAGAGAAAGCGCACCAGCGCTACTCCGTGCCGCGGTCATTTAAAGGACGCCTGCTGGCGGCGGGAGAAATGCCAACTCCACCGGGAGGGCGGGGGGGGACCCCAAATAGCGGGACCCCCCCCCCAAAAAAAACGGGAGAGTTGGCATGTATGAATATATATATATATCTGTCTATATATATATATATCTGTCTATACAACTATAAATGATCATTTCCTTTGTCCATTTAAGTGAGTTTTTTTTTATTTAGGATATGCCCTAAAATAAAACCATAAGATAGTTGGATTCATAATAATGTGCTTTGGTATCTGCAATGAATATTTCAGTAATGAAGGAAAATTTAAACTGTCAATTACTTTTTCTCCCTTTAATCCTTATTCACCCACATAGTATCGTGTGCCGTTTGGTCCATATCATAAAGCCAAGTTGTATGTAAACATTTCATACAGTGACTATGTTTGACAAACCTTATGTACCTTGACATTGAAAGTTTAATAAGGTCAAAGTTCATGCTGCCTTGATCAAAGTTCATTTTTTGCTGCTTGGGCCAAAAAGTGACATCTAGTGGGTGTTTAGACCTTGTGCTATTATCTGAGACATTTCTCTTGTTACATGCTGGTATTCACCGCTAGAGCCACTGATCTATAAAATGTATCAATCAATACCCATCTTAACACAATGCCATTTCCAGCATCAGCTTTCATTCAGGCACACATTCAGTTTGTTTCAGCAAGTCATTTACTGTGTGGCTGAAGACAGCTGGGGCATACTCCATGTGAAGACATGGTAGAAGAAGGAACGTCTGGAAGATTCATTTTTCTTCCTGGCCATGAATAAATGTTAGAAGACCAGTGTTTAGAACATTCATTTAGCAACAAAGCATGTTGTTGAATTTTAACTTGCAATCAATGCTCTCAAATGTCTTTCATTCTCAACAGGGATCATGGTAGGAAGCATCTATGAAGAGATAACTGTCAATGTAAATAAAGTATAGAAGACTTACTGAAAGACACATTGGGAGAGATTTATGAATACTGTCTTAAAGTTAGACAGTGAAAAACTAGACGAGACAGGCAGAAAATGCACCAAATTTTTCTTTGTGGCGCGTACTGTGTGATAGATTTGACACACATTGTCAGCAAGTCCTTTTAACGACTCTCAGTTGCGTTAGATTACTACAATATTTTGCGGCAAAAGAACAATAATGAAATCAGTGCATTTTACAGCTCCATCTAGACTTGTCGGATTTTCTATATTTTTTTAGTGCAGTGTAAACACCATCTAAAATATATGATAAAATTGTCTAATGGCATTTATGCCATTTCTAGCACAATTGCAATTGATATTCTGGCACAACTGGAACTGAAATTCTGGCACATTTACATATCTGAAATGTTGGCACATCTACATATCTCGCCAACAGTAGCAGTGGCTTTAAAGTTTCTCCTGTCACCATAGTAAATCTACAGTAGTAAATCATAGCAAATTATAGGCAGTGATTCAGTGATTAAAAAAGTAAATCTTATTGTATATATGGTTGTTAGAGAAGACTGATTGCAAATGTTACCCTTAGTTAAATATTGTCCTCTTTAAATAACAATGAATAATATATGATTTTAATTGAGATAATTAAAATGAATACAAAAATGTTCACTACAAGATACTTCAAGACATTGTGATTATTACTTGGAATGTATCTTTGCCATGAACTGAAATTATTATGCTATCTCCACTCATTTTCTTCTTAGTTGCCATGGCACTCGTTACCCTTCTCTAAAAATAAATGAAATACAATGTCTTTCATTTTCACGACATCACGACAGTCAACTTGAAAGAATTATGTGGAAGTGAGGGGCACATATATGGCCTTACTGCATAAACTATAGATGTAGCAGAGCAGAGTGTGTCTTTTGATTTCATACAGTGTATTTACCTCCAGTGATATTTTTATGGGTTGTGCAATACTTTAGGCTGAGGTCTGTTATATCTGATCATCACGTTATATTTCAGGTTGATGGTATTTTTAGACTTGCAGTTATATACAGTTATTTTTGTTGAGTGTTGGGTTACTTAGTGAATTTGTATATGTGAAAATGATAATTTTTTTACATAGAGATCTCCTAAAAATAGCAATCACAGGATGTCCCCAAATAGTCAAGGTCAACAAGACAGAACCCCCACAGGGGAAAGCTTTACTCATCTCCCATTAAAATCAATGGGCTGTCCATGCAATGTCCTAACATGGCACGTTCTCCAGAGTAAGAGACAATGTTTTATAACCACTGTTTTCTCTGTCTAGTAATTGAGGGCCATGTATGGCACACACCTACAATTAACTCTGAATTATCTTATTTGTTTTCAAAAAGGACAAAATTAACTAATATTCACATCATTTAAAACCCAAAAGTAACATAGTCCCCACCGTTCTTCTAGGTTGGTCAGTATTCAAAAGACTTGAAGCATATCGCCACTACAGTAACTATACATATATATATAGTGGTGATATGCTTCAAGGCTTTTAAATACTGACCAGACTAGAAGAATGATGGGGACTGGATTAATATATATATAATATATATATTTATATATAATATATTTATATATATTTCTATATATATATTTATATATATATAAATATATATATATATATTATATATATTATATATATATATATATATATATTATATATATATAATATATATATATATTCCAAAAAATGTCACAGCACTCAGCAGGTAACGGTGAAAAAAATCAGGTTACCTGCTGAGTGCTGCGACATTTTTTGGAATTTATAAATAGTGAAGTCTTTGAGCCGGTCTTGTCTGGTTGCTGGCACCCCGCTAATATATATTTTGGAAGATAGTGCTGCTGGATTTTTTCTTTGTATATATATATATATATATATATATGCAGAGGTTGTCAAGGTATGCTCTCTTTGGTATATCAATACGTAGACTTATACTAGTTTTGCACTTCAGATTCGGGTCTACAACAAATTTAATCCAAATCCAAGCATTTCATTTTGGGTCAGCCAGAATCAAATTTAAAGGGGTTGTCTCGCTACAAAGATTGCTTTTTATGTTAAAGATCTTGTAAAAACAAGTCACTTTGCAATATGTGTCCATTAACAGTGTCCTACCTATTCTGAGATATCCACTCTTGTATGGGATGCATCAGCTCCTCAGGTCGATATAGCTACAGACCTGGTTGATCTCTCATGATAGGCTGCCAACACTGGTTGCTACAGCTACAGACCTGGCTTCTACTGCAGCATAGTGGAAGCCAGTAACACGCCCCTGAATTCCAAATGAAACCAAGTAAACAGGACTGAAGTAGGATGAATCAATGTAGTGAGACAACCCCTTTAAGCTTAGAGTTAGGGTGAGGCTTTTTTGTAAGGATTAACATACCGTTCCATGGCACTTCAAGTCTGGCAGACCTCTCTGGGCGACGTCACTTTCTGTCCCACTTCACTATAACTTTGATCCTGAAATGATACTGTGCTGGACCTGGAGTGCTGCAGAAAAGTAAATTATTTCCTAAAAACACTTACAAAACCTTAGTCCTAAGGCAAATTTAGGCTTGAAATGTCAAAAACCCAAATTTTTTACACGTTCAGTCAAATGCATGTTAAACAAAAAAGCAACAGATTCGAGCAATACTAGTTTATCCTTTATATAGATGTCTTTTACTGTGAACACACCAGAACTTAAAATATGATAAAATATGCAAATTAAGCATTAAAAATGCTAATACTAGAAAAATTGTAAGTTATGGGCTATCTTAATAATTAGTAGGGGGCATGGGAAAACTCTTTGTAACAAGGGGAGATAGGGTCTAGATTATTCTAACACTTTTTTATATTTTCAAATTGCAAACTAATGTACTTTCAAAGTTAATATAGAAAATGTTTATACACATATGTTATAGTGTTGGGATCTCATCTATTTTTATCTATCTATCTATCTATCTATCTATCTATCTATCTATCTATCTATCTACCTGTCTGTCTGTCTGTCTGTCTGTCTGTCTACCTTATCCTTATATATAGATACACACATACCCACATATGATCATACATATACAGAATACAAATACACTTTGGGATATAGTAAATTCAAGTAATTTTAGAGAGAGCTACTTTGACCCCCTTGCTATTTATCACCGGTGATAGGTTCTGGTGTCAGTCACAGCTATTTTTAGAGGAAAGAGTAATATAAAATGTCTCCATGCACAGACCATTAGCCTATCCCATTACTGAAACACACTCAAAGCTAGCACTACATATTCATGAAGGAAACCATCTCACTAAGAAAAAAATAAGATTTTTTGTGATCTGTAATTTATTTAAAGGATGAAGAATAATCATTGGCTGATAAATCACGTATTATAATGCAAAAATCAATCAGCCTAAAACATTAATGTGAAAAATGCTCATGTCTAAAAGACAACAGATTATGATTAATTACTGAAGACATCCATCAAATCATGTGTGGATGCACAAATACATTACATTTTTCTACTCCTTTACAAAATGATAGGAGGCAGAAAGCATATGCTGTTATGAGATGTGCACTTTTGTCAATCACAGGCTGTAACATTTATATTTAAACTGTTACGTGGGTATTACATATCAATTTCTTCCCCAGCAGTGCAAGAACCGCTAGGGCTGTAGACTCACTTATTGCATTATTGAAGTTTTACATACTTTATTGTCAGATGTCCAATGTCTATGAACTTAGATCTTTTTGTAGATACATTCTGCTGTACATATCAGACACCGGCTTATATTGCATCTCCCTGGTATTTTTGGATTAAGAAAAATCGTCTAAGTAGAAATGTATTTCAGTATTAATAGTTTTCAGTTCATGTAAGCTACTCAATATTATTTACATTTTTTTGCTTTATAACTAGAAAGTTGTACATGTAAAAAAGTCATTTAAGTACATAAGACAAAACAACAAGTACAATCAATATGAACTGAATAAGTGACACACTGTTACAGAAGTCAAAGAGGGCCCTGGCCATGTGAATTTATCATCTACAAGTAAAGAAAACTGGGGACAGTAGGTGAGAGCTAAAAATAATATGTAAAATACAATAATACACTCACCTGATATGCAGTGTATATTAAAAAATCGCAGACAAATATATGGGTCGGGTACATGGATGTCCCAGTGGACTACTGGGTAATGGATGAATCCTCAAAAAATGTAAAGGAAATCCAGTATCTCCATAAAAAATTCTTATGACTAAAGACACATACGCTTAAAACATGTCAGCAGTTCACCACCACAATGTATATTTTTTAATGAAGATTTAAAGGGGTTGTCTAACTACATAGATTCATCATATCTCAGTCCTGTTTTTGAATTCAGAGGCGTGTTTACTGGCTTCTACTAGCTATTACTGACCTGCAGTGATGAGCTGTTGAGGACACCAGGTCTTTAGCTATAGTGACAAGAGGCGATATCTAGGAATAGGTAGGACGCTGTTAATGGACACATATTGCAAAGTGACTTGTTTTTACAAGATCTTTAATATGAAAAGCAATCCTTGTAGTAAGACAACCCCTTTAATAAAGAAGCAAAGAATTTTTATGGAAAAAGAAGAAGATCTTTTAAAGAAGGTGTGGGAAGATTACATTTAAGAGATATAGAGGGGACAGCGTTGTATGTCACTGTTAATCATTATCCGAACTGAATTTTCCAGGTTACACACAGCCGGAGAAAGAATTTGCAGAGGGAAGAGAAAAAATGAAAGCGAGTTGACAGCTAGATTAAATTCACAGAAGATGTTTTGGATGATTGTTAGATAGGAGGCCACAGAGAAGGATAGTGTACTAAAGCTATGCAGAACATTATCAGACCATGTACTAACATTGTGGACTCAAGGTTGGAAAAATAGTGGCTATAAGAAAAAAATTGGAGGTTAGGCAGCAGAAGATAGTAAGGGCTTGGATGTGTGGCTTAAAGACAGTGTGGAATTAAAGTTCATCTAGAGACAAAGGACTTGTGGGACCTTGGGAAAGTGTGCTATTAACTGTTGTTAACAGTTCTGGATTGAATGTGATGGGAGAAAGATGATAAAATCAGTTTTCTCCATGTTGAATTTTACTAAATCAAAGAGGAAGAAGGAACATATAACAGATAGTCTGGAATAGTGGAAAGCCAACTGGTAACATCTGGGTCAGAAAGGTAATTTTGAGCGACATTAGCGTAAAAGTGGTAGCTATTAGCTATGGGATGCTATTGGCTGCCCAAGGTCAAATTATAGCAGGGGTTCTGTGGACAAAGCCTTGAGAGACAGCAACAAAGAGAGGGCAAGATAACACTAAAATTCTGCTCCTAAATAAACTTCTGTTATTGGATAATAGAGGCCACATGTATGAACCTGGCTATGTCTAAAACTCACTTTCTTGCCCATAGGTTACTAAGAGTGAGTTTTAGACCTAACATTTTCATACCCTGGGGTCACATGACATGTGCATTGGTTCACATGCCTGGTTACATGTTCAGTCTATAGTAAGTCCATGGGAGCTATTACTTTGGACTGGAGTGGGGATTACCTACTACTAGTCCCCGGAGTCGATTGCTAAGCTCTTATCAATCGACTTGAGGCCTTAACAACTGGCTTAACAACGACTGGAGTCCGCGGAGTCGATTGCTAACTCTTATCAACTGACTTGTCTTGAGGCCCTTAAACAACTGGCTTAACGACGATTAGCGACATCACAACGCAGTAAAATATATGTCCCCCAGTGAAGGTAATAGTGTCCCCCAGTAAGTTATACGATCCCACACAAGTAAGTGGATACAATAGTTTATATGTCTCCACAGTAGGTAGGTCATATAGGTTATAGGTCCTCCAGTAGCTATACAGGCAAGTTATAGGTTACCCCAATGGGTATATAGAAAGGTTATATGTCCCCCAGCGGGTATATAGATAAGTTATAGGTCCCACAGTAGATATACAGGCAAGTTATAGGTTACCCCAATTAGTATATAGAAAGGTTATATGTCCCCCAGCGGGTATATAGATAAGTTATAGGTCCACCAGCAGGTATATAGATAGGTTATAGGTCGACCAAAAGGTATATAGATAGTTTATAGGTCCCACAGCACGTATATAGGTAGATTATAGGTCCCTGCAACATTTAAAAGTAGATTATAGCGTCCCCTGCACATTTATAATAATTATGAGCGTCCCCTGCACATTTTATAATAATTAGAGCCGCCGTCCCCCTTCCCATTTATAAATTAGGCTATAGCGTCCCCTGAGCATTTAAAAGTAATTATAAGTCCCTGCACATTTATAATCAATTAATTTCCAGAAGTGCGATTGACTTGGAGTTACATTGTGTTGTGTTCCCTTTATTTTTTCGATCAGTGTATATTCAATAGTAACTTTTCTGGCAATATAATTATCTCCATGCCATTCACTATTCATTGTTTACTTCTGCATAATCCTCTGTTCTTTCCTTTTGTCTCTCTTTTTCCTTTATATCTTTACCAGTCCCTATTATCTCCCTCTATGTGCTCTCTGATCCACATTTCCAATATCACTTCCTCTTTCCACTGTTCTCCTAATTTTGTTTGTACTTCCCCTCCTGTCTTATAATTGTATATCCTTATTATCTTCTCATAAGTGCCACTGGCCTCTATCCACTTTATTTTGCTTTCCTGACTCCTGGTTTACTCCTTTCCACTATTGTCCTACCTTTTATTTTCTATACATTCGTCTCTTGTCTCCTTGTACATTTTTCTATGTTCTCATTTCTTGCCCTGTTCCCTTACTCCTAGTCTACGTTTCTCTAGATTCTAGTTCTTTGTCCCGCTCCCTTCCTGTCTGCTTTTAGTTGCTTAACTCTCAGATGCCGAGCAAGGTGACGTTGCGTGGTTAGTATCGCGAGAGTATTCAGAGAGTGAACTGTGCCTGCGTCGGGTGCCGCTGCTCCCTGCCGCCTCTGCAGTTGATTGCTTAGCAACTGCTAGCAACTTGACAAGTAACAATCGGCGGGGGTGGCGGGTGGCGGCGGCGCCGGGGACTACCTACTACATTGGTATAAAGGAATAAAGGAGGTATAGAAGCAGAATTTTTTAATACATGTATATTAGAAAAATTAATTATTTCTATTATATACATAATAAGTAAAAACAATAAAAAGTGGACAACTTTAAAATTTTGATTGCACAGGCTGCAAGAAGATATAACAAGACATGTTGGGCCACATGTATGAAAACTGTTTAGGTCTAAAACCCACTTTTTAGACCTAAACAGTTTTCATACTTGTGGCCCATTGTATATGAATGAACACTGCTCAAAGACGTGAAAACTTGACTCAAGGGTTTTATAACTGTGGTACTTGGTGTGTGGGGGGGCTGTGACCTTTAATTTTTGTGGATCCAGACTGTCTAGTAATTACTGTATAAATCACAAACCTTCACCAAAAACAAGAATACCATAATATAAGTAGCAACTATTTATAGAAACTACACATTTGGTATAATAAAATGCTTATGAGACTATTCAAAGATGTGCAAGGAGCAATTATATTGGTGAAGGCCAGTTTATTGAGAGATACATTTGTAGACTTAGGATCAGTGAAAAAAAAGGAAATTTTCAATGCTAATTATTTTTTTCTTTCAGAGCAAAGCTCTTATTCAATTTATCATATTTTTGTGTAGTGTTGCTAATTAACATTCCATTTCCCAGTCTGGCAAAGCTTGGGTGGCGTTCAGTATAGTAATAGAGAGAGAGTACAAAGCTCTTTGACTTGCTGCTTAGCAGCACTTTGTCTCTGCTCCCACACTGAATGTTACCGACAACAATTATTGGCCTTGTAAATTCTGCAAAGTGTTGTTAGGCTGTTGAACAGGATGTAACAACAGGATGTGGGCGAATGTGACTCACAGCTACCTACTGCAGCCCACTGATGTGTTTACCTGATAAGATAAATTAGGCAAACAGTTTGATAAGATTTAACCCATGTATCTGGAGATGTTGAGGTATGTAACATTGTGCATTCATTCTGCAAAGCTCAGTTAAAGAGTGAAGTGGTGCAAAAAGCTAACACTTGTTCTACAATTCTGCATTTCACCCCCTGTAGCATGTGTCTCTTTTTTTCTTCTATCGGGGATGGATGAAGGAACAATCTGCATGCAGATCTGTTGCAATAAAATTGCATACTTCCTTTTAGTGCGTAGTATGGCCTGAACTGAAAGGGATCTGCTATTGATATTGCAGCTAAGCCCTATTTCCTGATTAAGTACCAAACTGTTTAATGTATATAATGTACATTTTCAGGGAATTATTACATGACATGAAATGCAAATCCTTTCAAAATGCAATAATAATAATATGATATATGATATACTGTAGCATTGTCGCTCAATACTTAGCACTGTAGCAAAGGAGTCCTAGGTTCAAATGACCATGGGTAAGTAGAGTATGTATTTGCTTTAGTTGTAGATTAATTTGGAATTAAGATTGTGATCTACAATGGGGAGTAGGACCAATGTACATGATCGCAGTCTCTGTACCGCGCTGTGGAATATGACCATACTATATAATAAATATATAACTATAATTGATAGTTAGAGGGAACCTGTCACGTAGCATATGTTGCCCTGAGAACAGCACATGCTAGTGACAGAAATGCTGTTATCAGCGGTGTGTCCCTTATTCTGCATGATGCAGGAGTTTCAGAGTATTTAATGCTCAAATCTGGCCATCCCTAACCTACTGTGCCAGAGAGGAGTCCAATTTATTAATCAATGGGTATTAGCCCAATCTGACATTAGCTCCACCCGCCCACCGCTTTCCACCCACAGGTTTCTACTTAACTGTAGTAATGGGTAGAATCAGTGATGAGTGGAAGGCTATGTTCTTTATATAGTATGTTTTCCCTTTTTTTGACCTCTAGTCTCTCTCATCGCCAATATCGGAGTTCCCCACTCCGTTTCTGAATGCTTCTTAAAAAATAGATGGCGAAAAATAAGTTTATCAACTCTTTACTTTATATCAAAAACATTTTTCATACATTTTGTATAGCCTACTTTGGCTTACCATACATTTTATCAAAAGATTGGAGAAACATGCTCATCCTCTTGTTCAAATGTCCTATTTTAGTCCATCTTATAAACAAAATAGAGAAGACACACCTGCTGCAAGTGCGGAGGCACCGAACGGCGTGTCTCCTCTATTTTGTTTATAAGATGGACTAAAATAGGACATTTGAACAAGAGGATGAGCGTGTTTCTCCAATCTGTTGATAAAATGTATGGTATGCCAAAGTAGGCTATACAAAATGTATGGCAGGCTATGTTCACACGGCTTCAAATGGGACGTATCTCACCCCGTATTTCGGACAGTACTGCGCTCAATACGGGGCGAGAAACGTCCCATTCATTACGGTAATCCACAGTTCTCATAGAGAACTATGGATTACGTCTCCTCTCCCTGCTCGCACAATACACCGAGCTTGGAGAGAAGGGACATGTCAATTATTCACAATGTATACGCGCCGTGAATAATGAATGGGGCGAAATACGTCCCGCAATTATGCCATGTGAACATAGCCAAAGGGGCTAACACCTACTCATGAATAAGCTGGACTCATCTTTGGCAGAGTAGGCTGCAAACTGGCAGATTTGATTGGTAAATGCTCTGAAACTACTGTAATGGTACAGAATGAGGGATATACTACTGGAAACAGCCTGTCTGTCACTCACTTATGATGCCCGTAGTTTATGCAACATAAGCTGTGACAGATTTCCTTTTAATGCTGTTCAGCTCAGGCTGCAGCTTCATTTTGTATTATTTACTGATGAAGCAGAGCTTCCTTTTATTGAGAACAGAATGTAGCAGTGGCAAAGTATTGCTTCCTCATAATAGTGTATCCATACTTAATCCTCTATATGCTATACAGCATGGGTGTGCTTGAATGCTTTGGATTGTTATGGATGAACTATTTAAATGTCTAAGTGTTCTACTGGTTGAAGTGTCTTTTTTACTCAGTGCTTGATACATACACAGTCACAATATTATGACCCCTTTTTACTTTAAAAGTTGGCAGTGTGTAGCTTATTGAGGAAGTCACGTGTGTTGAGCTGGATATATAAGGCGTGCAGTAAGTTGTCTGCACACTTGTCCCTTGTTGCAACCATGGAAAAAAGGGTCAATTTATCAGAATTACAAAAAAGGCCATTTTTGGTTTTTGGCCCAAGGGTGGCAGCATCTCTGAAATTGCACAGTTTGTGATGTGTTCCTGTGCTGCTGTGGTGAAAGTATCTCGTGAGTGGAAAAACAGCACCATTGGGGAAAATTGTGAAAAAATTCCCATATAGCTGTTTTACAGAGCCTACTTTTTACAGCTGTTTTCAGATCCCCACTTCCTGTAGGCATACTACAGCAATTACAGACATTTGGGCTCTGCTAGGTCATATTCCTAGCCCTGCTTGATAGAGGAACATAGGGGATGGAGGGATTTTAAAAATAAAACAGGATGTCTTGCTATAAATGCTATAAATTCGTCAAGATAGGAAGCAGCAAAGACAGCAGATTAATTCTTCTACATTCATACTCAACTGTGTATTTACGTAGAAAGATATTTGTCACTCTACAGCTCTGACAGCACAGCTCAGGCTCCTGATCTTTCTTTGTTCAGTAACTAAAGAGTTATTTTTTTTTTTAATGAGATAAGATATGACCAGAGACTGAGAAGTTGTTGTTCTGCTGATAAGACACATCAGGGAGTGAGGTTACCAGCCCAATCAGTGGCATAGCTGAGAGAGGTAGCCTAGAGCAGCTTGTGTAAATAAGCAGGATAAAATAACTTCTCTAACTCTCAAATGTAGCAAAATTGGAATAGCAATGTGTTTTGTTATAATCTTTATTTGCCTTTGCCTACATGTATAAAACTGAGATGGGAAAATCCCTTTAAGGTAATTTTAATAATTTGCTTCCATGACTTAACAGAGCTGATCTGAATAAAAACCTTTTACAGTAGATGCTTCTTCAAGCTCCAAGTTAGGAAGTCAAGTGTGCTCTCAATATTTCAGCAGCACAAAATCATTCCTTGGATTGAGAGATTGAGCTCTCCAGGGATCACCAGTCTCTTGGAATGACTCACTTGTCCTTTTACTTCTTTGCTCTGTATATAGCCCATAGTGCAGCATATGTACAGTCCTGTGAATGCACTGGTGTTTCGAGTAAATAAATCCGTTGACGTATTTAAGGTTTTAATATTTATCATCGGTATATTCATTGAGGGCTCTGACAGCATGTCTGGTGTTGTATGTCAGTCTTTACTTCCAATACCTGTTGCCAAGTCAAAGGGCAGGGCTTTGAGATTTCCTTCATCTCTGTGAGAATTCCTCTTGAGACTGTATTCACAGATAGAAGGTTTAAAAGATTGTTTAGTGTATCAGCAATGCCCATGAGGATCTCTACTAAAAGGTTACCACAATCAGGTCAGACTGGACGGTGAGCAGAATCTCTTATACCGTAACAGTTTGTGTATAGCTACTGTTATACACAGTTATATGGATCATTGATGACTCTTATTTGAAGAAATCATTTGCTAATAATAAAATGCCATTAACAGATAATTTTAGTTACATGAGAATCTACAAATTCACAGCTGGAATCTAGGTCATTTTCCTTATTAGGAGACACTTATTGCTCCTCTTTGGTATATTTCAAATAATGTATAACAGTCAATAATGATTTAAAATGTAACGGCGCTCTCTATGTCTGAATTGCTGAGCTTGTCTAGGTTAGAGTACTGCTATTATTATGATGCCTGGAGAATTATTTCTTTTCACGGTTTACTTGTTTGTCTTGTAAATGAGCAGCAGTGCTTGAAATCAGGTCATAGTCTTAAAGAAAAAAGCTTACAAATGCAGTATATCAACTAATCTGGGAAACTCACAGCCGAAAACCACCACAGCTACACCTGCATAGATTTACTCACAAAATGTATAATCCAATTGCCTATTAACTGCTGGTGTTAGCATTAGTACTTCAATTGAGTGTCACAAATAAGGTTGCCTATACATGATCCAGTGAGCTACAGTAATTGTCCTCTGGGCCAAGAATCACACGGCAAAAGCCAAAAGTGGTTTACCGTGAATTGTGCTAGTTTCACAAGTATGGATAATAGCAGAGGCGTAACTTTAAGTTCATGGGCCCTAATGCAAAAAGTGAAACGGGGCCCCCCCGGAGCCATGTGCCATTTACAATACTGTGGCAGAAGGGCATTTGGGCCCCCTCAGGCTGCAGGGCCCGGTAGCGACTGCTACCTCTGCACCCCCTGTAGCTACGCCCCTGGATAATAGCATATGGTTTTCATATACCTTATCTTGCCACAAAACCTTAGAAACATGTGGTAAACCATGTGCAGTTTTAGGTGCCTGGCCCTCCACACCTTAATAAAGAATTTGTTATATCGGTATAAATCAAGAACGTAAAAATAGATTTGACAGTAGGGCAAAAAGAAATATTGTATGAAAGGTGGAGGTCATTTCCTCTGAACTTACCTGTCTCCCAATGCTGCGTAAGTGAATGAAGCGCGAGCTTCTGCTGTGTGTCAGAAGGGGAACCCAGAAGTGGAGAGGAGTGGGTGCTGGGAGCTTCGAACTGGCAAAATGGCAGCAGCAGAGGAAAGGTAAATAACCATAGCTCTCTTTTTCTTTCTTTTCTCTACCTTGTCCTCATTTCAGTTGAGTTTTCTTCCATCGGACAACCCCTTTAAGCTCCATTCACAAATGAGTAGTAAAATATGAGTTATATGATAATGTATAAGATCCAGTAGGAATACTGCCATGGTCCACATATATTGATGTACAGCAAATATTTTTAATTTGGAAATCCCTACATGCTTTTTGTAGAACTAGATATATGTATACAGAAATTATAACTGATGCTGGTGTTTCAGATCTAAGCATCTCTTTAAAATACCATGACAAAGCACACAGTTTGATGGTACTTGTAACAATCCTCTCTTGGAGGATGGCTGTCACTTATACCTTAAAACATTGGAAAAATCATACATTATTTATTCTTTTTAAAAATCGGTTATCATCTTCCATTTCTTCATTCTTTTTCATTCACATACACTCTTGTCTTTTGTTCATAAATTTGTATTCTGTATATTTAGAAAATAGAAACAGTTTATCCTGGAACAATGACCGTTCTCCCACTCCTTTTAAATTTATTTGCTTATTTTGCGGCATTTTCTTGTACATGGAGGTCTTCATTGCAAACCATACAGACCAAAAAGGTGGTTGGTTCCTGTCTCCTTAAAGGAGTTGCGTAACAATAGACATTTATCACTTATCCTTAGGATAGTTGATAAATGTCTGATCACTGGGGGTCCCACTGCTGGAACCCCCACAGATTATTTAGACATGGGCTCCACTGTACTTAACTATCTCCGTTGGCTACATAGACTTTGAATGGAGCAGCAGTGCACATGTTCGGTCACTGCTCCCATCAAAGACTTGTCGTCGGTGACTTGGGGCCCCCCATTTTAGCAATCGCATTTTGCTTAAGATTGTGAAAAAATCATGTGATCAGCAGCCTTTTTATACTCAGGAAAAAGGAAGTAATGCAAATATTTGTATCATCCAGTATTCTCAGAAACTGATCTGCAGTATTTAAAACAGAAAATAATCTGTGACCACCATGAATCAGAAGAGAACCAAGAATGGTTTTTGTACTCGTGATTTTGTCTTATGTTAAGGGCTATTGTTCTTTAAGTAAGCATTGCTGAATGCACAACAGTGTTAAATACACCCATCTGTCTTTTAATGCAAAACTGCAGTTATTTAGGTAAATCTGAACAGCGCACAAGCTTCTCTGACATGTCTCCTCTAATGAAGAAAACCGCTGAAATAATGTATGCTGCTTAACAAATCAGTTTATTAACAGAGTACATCTGCTTTATATTACATGGAGACAAATTAAAGAGGCTTTTATGATGCTCTGAAATTGCCTGTTAAACAAAGTACGAATTAATACTAAATAAATTACATTCTTTTTGTGCTGATTCCATCCAGCTGCACCCCTGCCTTGCTAGTTACATGTAAAAGGAACACAAATTACTTGTTAATTTTCAAGTGACATCTCGAAGCAATCAACAAATCCATATTAGCACGTACATCTCCCGTAGCAAGGTGGCTTTCTTCTGTAAAATAATTAGATACTGCCACATGTATTTCTGCAATACGAGATGTTACCATAAAAATTCAACCTTTGGTGGACACCTTGAAGCCAAGTCCCACCCTTAATTTCTAGATGTTTTTCTACCAGAACGAATTTGCTAAGTTTCCTCTTCGGTAAAAATAACAATTTCTGATTTAGCTCTCATAGTAAGTGGTAAGAAGTGACGCTCTCCCCCTTCACATTTAGGCTCGATCGCAGATAGCAACAAGCACCTGGTGAAGAGAACAGGACTACCCCCTTTAACTCTGCTCACATATGCATTGTGGGCTCCATTAATGATGGAAGCCTCAACACAGTGCCATATCTATCCCTCCATACAACTACCGGTGGACCACAGAGACATGTAATGATGTCATTCATGGCTCCAACGTGATATCCATCTTTTTACCAGAAAAAAACAGAACTGCAGGTTGCACTTTTATTGCTGTAAAATCTGACAAAATTGTCTATTGTGGCACTAAACAAAGCAGCAGCAATAGCAGAACATAGCACTATGTGTGTACAAATTATTGGCTAAATAGAATAGCATAAATGTATACACACATGCAGATATGTATCCATAGAATTTTGAATGTATGAAGTCTTAAAGGGGTTTTCCTACCACAAATACTGATGGCATATCAATAGGTACTAGTCCCACTTCTATCTTGATTCTTGCGTGTTCTGACGACTTCTCTGTTCAAATCTGAGATTTATGTGGGCACGTTCTCACATTGCTGGCATATCCTATCAATATGCAATGTTTATGGTGGGAAAACTCTGATATATGTGATATATATATGTATTTGCAACTTAGAATTTTTTTCATTAAAGGGGTTGTCTCACTACATTGATTCATCTGACCTCAGTCCTGTTTTCCTGGTTTCATTTTGAAATCAGGGGCGTGTTTACTGGCTTCTACTAGGCTGCAGTATAGGTCTGAAGCTATGGCAACCAGTGCTGGCAGCTTATCATGAGAGTCTGAACAGGTCTGTAGCTATAGCGACCTGAGGAGCTGATGCAGCCCATACAAGAGGGGATATCTAGGAATAGGTAGGATACTGTTAATGGACATATATTGCAAAGTGACTTGTTTTTGCAAGATCTTTAACATAAAAGCAATCCTTATAGTGAGACAACCCCTTTAAGTTGAAACATTGCTCAGAATTTCAATTGCCATCTGTACATGTACCAAGACATATGTCATATTTATTGTAGGATAGTACAAATTAATCTATAGCACAAATGACTGGGATTGAAAACAGTGTCGGACTGGTTTGCCTAGGGCCCATAGGTGGAATTGACTCTAGGGGCCCACCAGTTGAGTTTTTATGGGCCCACCGGTGGAGTTTATTTTAGGGACCCACACTACAGCTACTGTAAATGACTGTAGATTATTATTATTATTATTATTTTAGAGCGCCATTAATTCCAGGGCGCTGTACAGTTAAGGGGAATTACATACATAACAAATGTTGAACAAATACAATGGTGACAAAAATGACTAGTAACTGAAACAGAGAGGAAAGAGGACCCTGCCCGCGAGGGCTTACAATCTACAAGGAAGAAGGGGAGAGACAGAAGGTGTGGGGCAGACCTGTTTGCGGGCCGGTGTAGGGGTGGTGGGGTTAATGTGGGTTGTAGGCTATTCTGAAGAGATGGGTTTTCAGGTTGCTTTTGAAACTGGTGAAAGTTGGGGAGAGTCTGATGTTTTGGGTTAAGGAGTTCCAGAGTGTGGGTGAAGCATGGGAGAAGTCTTGGAGACGGTTATGTGAGGAGCTGATGAGAGGGGAGCAGAGGAGAAGGTCCTGTGAGGAGCTGAGATTGCGTGAGGGACGGTATCTGGAAATTAGGGCAGAGATGTATGGAGGGGAGAGGTTATGGAGAGCCTTGTAGGTCAGGGTTAGTAATTTGAACTGAATTCGTTGGGCGATGGGCAGCCAGTGAAGGGATTGGCAGAGGGGAGAGGCAGAGGAGTAGCGAGGAGAGAGGTGAATCAGATGGGCAGCAGAGTTGAGGATGGATTGGAGGGGAGTGAGGGTGCTAACTGGGAGGCCACAGAGAAGGATGTTGCAGTAGTCAAGGCGGGAGATGACGAGGGCGTGGACTAGCGTTTTAGTAGTGTCAGAGTTGAGGAATGGGCGGATGCGTGAAATATTTTTCAGGTGGAGGCGGCAGGCAGAGGTGAGGGCTTGGATGTGCGGTTTGAAGGATAAAGAGGAGTCAAAGGTTATCCCAAGGCAGCGGACTTGTGGAGCTGGTGAGAGTGTGTTGCCATTAACAGTGATAGAGAGATCAGGTGGAGGGAGAGAGAGGGACGGTGGATTGATGATGAATTCTGTTTTATCTACATTTAGTTTTAAGCGACGGGAGGAGAAGAAGGAGGAGATGGATGATAGGCATTTTGGGATCCGGGAGAGAAGAGAGTTAATATCAGGACCGGAGATATAAAGCTGGGTGTCGTCCGCGTACAGGTGATAGTTAAAGCCATGTGAGGCTATGAGCTGACCCAGACCAAGAGTGTAGATAGAGAAGAGGAGTGGGCCCAGGACAGACCCCTGGGGGACACCAACAGAGAGCTGGTGGGAGGAGGAGGTGGTGCAGGAGTTAGAGACACTGAATGTCCATTCAGAGAGGTATGAAGAGATCCAGGAGAGGGCCAGGTCCGTGATGCCGAGGGAGGAGAGGATTTGTAGCAGGATGGAGTGGTCAACTGTGTCAAAGGCAGAGGTCTAGGAGGAGGAGTACAGAGTATTGGAGTGAGGCTTTAGCAGTTACTAGGTCGTTGGTGACCTTGGTTAGGGCAGTTTCAGTGGAATGGTTGGGTCGGAAGCCTGATTGGAGTGGGTCAAGGAGAGAGTTGGAGAGAGTTGGAAGACAGGTGGGAGGACAGTTGAAGATAGACGTGCTGTTCCAGGAGTTTGGATGCAAAAGGAAGCAGCGAGATGGGGCGATAGTTGGACAGTGAGAAGGGGTCGAGAGATGGTTTCTTAAGGATAGGTGTGATGGTTGCGTGTTTAAGAGAGGACGGGAAGATGCCAGAGGTTAATGATAGATTGTAAAGGTGGGTGAGGGCTGGTAAGATAGCAGTGCTGAGGTCTGGGATGAGGTAGGATGGCAGTGGGTCAAGGTTACAGGTAGTGAGGTTGGATTTGGACACTAGAGAGGAAAGGTTATCATGACCAACAGTGGGAAAGCAGGTTATGGAAGTGTTCACTAGGGACTGTGTCAGGGTGAGGGTGGGTGGTGGCGATGGTAGGGGTATAGAGGGGGGTAGTGGGGACTGGGGGGTCAAGCTTTCTCTGAGGAGGTTGATCTTATTTAAGAAATGAGTGGCAAAGTTGTCCGCTGATAGGAGAGATGGGGGAGGAGGTGCAGGGGGGCGAAGGAGAGAGTTGAAGGTGTTGAATAAATGTCTGGGGTTGTGAGACAAGGAGGATATGAGATTGGTGAAGTAATCCTGTTTGGCGGTGGTGAGTGCAGACTTAAATGTGTGTAGCGATTGTTTGTATGAGGTGAAGTCGTCGGTGGAGCGGCTTTTCTTCCAGCGGTGTTCAGCAATTCTGGAAGCTCGCCTCAGTTGTTTAGTGGAGGCGGTGTGCCAGGGTTGTCTGTTGGTGGTGCGGGTTCGGTTGTGTGTGAGAGGAGCGACTGAGTCAAGGGTGGTGGTGATTGTGTTGTTGTAGAAAGCAGTGGCTGTGTCTGGGTTGTCAAGTGAGGATATGCAAGAAAGAGGTGCAAGAGAGTCAGAGAGAGTGCGAGGGTTGAGGTTTTGTTAGTTCCTGCGGGGGTGCACTAGATGTGAGACAGGAGGAGCAGGTGGAGTGGAGATGGTGGAGAAGGTAATCAGGTTGTGGTCAGATATGGGGTGAGGGGAGTTTGAGATGTCAGATAGGGGGCAGAGGCGGGTGAAGATGAGGTCCAGCATGTGTCCGTCTGTGTGGGTGGCTCCAGAGGTCCACTGTGAGAGGCTGAAGGAAGAGGAGAGCGAGAGGAGTTTGTTGGCAGCAGGGAGGTGTGCGTCAATTGGGATGTTAAAATCTCCCATGACAATAGTGGGGATGTCAGTGGAAAGAAAGTGGAGAAGCCAGGAAGAGAAGTGGTCGAGGAAGGCAGTGGCAGGGCCTGGGGGGCGGTATACCACAGCCACTTGCAGGTTGGAGGGGGAGTAGATGCGAACAGAGTGCACCTCAAAGGAGGGGAGGGTAAGAGAGGGTAGAGGACGAATGGGAACAAAAGAGCAGGTATCAGATAGGAGAAGGCCAATACCTCCTCCATGCTTGTTACCGGGGCGGGGAGTATGGGAAAGTTGGAGACCGCCAAAGGAGAGTGCGGCAGGGGAGACAGTGTCAGAGGGGGTCAGCCAGGTTTCTGTTAGGCCAAGGAAAAGTAATTTGTGAGCGATGAATAGGTCGTGTATGTAGGAGAGTTTGTTACATACAGACTGTGGGTTCCAGAGAGCTCCAGGGAGAGAGAGAGAGTGAGCTGGGATCAAGGGAATGTGTTTAAGGTTGAGAGGGTTTACAGAGTTTGTAGGGGTGGATCTGTTGGTAATGCTAGAGACAATAGTGGGAATGTGCTGTGGAGGCCCTGGGTTAGGAGATATGTCCCCAGCAGCCAGGAGCAGCAGTGAGAGGGTGCCTCCAATACTCTGTCTCTTGCTTTATGCCTCTCTTTCTCTGCTTTTTTGTCTCTTCTGAGGATGTATATGCAGTTAAAAAACATCTTTGGGTCTGCCACACTCCGGGGTTCACCAGGGGTTTCCCCTATTCCCCTGTGGGCCAGTCCAAGCCTGATTGAAAAGGACATTCACTGTTAATTTTCTTTTTGATTCTCCTTTTTTAATTTATCACTTTTTTATCCCTAGTAATTAATGTATATGTAATCAAAATCTAAATTCTACAAATAAAAAAAATATTCTTATTAAAAGGTCTTGGCTGAACTGTGCCTCTTGCTCCATATGAATAATTTCTGAAGACAAATTGCATGTTTCAAAGCAGTAGGAATGTAACCAATTAAGAATACCTGAAGTAAGCTGGACAATGACTTTGAATAATTTATCAATACACCACAATCAATAGTATATGGCTGTGCATATTAGATAAATATAGAAACCACATAAACCGTTATTAGTTCCGTGAAGGCTATTTAATCCTCGATCTATGGCCTTACAATCGAAACTAAAGATTTCGAATATCAAGAGTGGTTATGGGCAGTCCAGGCTAGTGGGAAAGTTATAGCTGCAGAAACAGTTGTAGCCCAAAATTGCAGGTGACTAGACTGTGTTTTACATAGTAAATGCTGTAATAAGATAGCATGGAATGCCTCATGCGGGCACTTTGTATTTCGCTGTATAGTACCAATGTGCGACACTGTGTGATATAGTACCAATGTGTATCACAGTGTTTCTAGGAGGATGTACAGATGTAGCAAAGTTTAACTTGATAATGATATCTTGACTTTCTATGTTATCTGTTCTTATATCTCAAAAAAGCCATTGAAAGGAATTGAAAAAGTTCATAGGCTAGTTTTTGTTTTTTTTATCGTAACTCTCTGTGCCATGATATCACGATGCATTATCTGTTAAGTATATTTTTGCTATATTTGTATACAGCTAATACAGTATCTGATCAAAAATACCATATTTTGTGACAAAAACTATTTCCATGTAAAATTGGAGGCATGCAGTACAGTAGGATGTACAATACTACAGTATAATACACGTGTGTGTATGAGTCCTTATATTATAAATGATGGGTCCTCTCATCTTGGATGTGCTCAATGCGATTAACTTTATTCAGACAAAACTTAAGATACTCTTCAAGCTTTTACCTTAATTAAAACATAACATGAAATCTGTTTTTGTAGTACTAAAACATGTATCAGATAAAACTGCAATATGAATGGGGTTGCTGAAACTTTTTGGAAAAAAAAAAAAAGAGCAAATGTTATGAAAAACCCTATTTGCCTTTTCCAATCCCATACAACACAGCACACAATCTCCACAGCTTGCCTCAGTCTTTGTTTTCCAGTGGCTGGATCCATGCTGCCAATCAGTGACTTCAGAGGTCATGATCAATACTATTGGTCCCTTGGCTCCTATTGCTGAGCAGTTATGCCAATAGTATAGGTGGTCGCTGAAGTCACTTATTGGATGGCAGTCACATTCCAGCTGCTATTAAAGAAAGAGGAGGGCAACATCTGGAGCTTCTACAATGGGTCGTTGAAGGATTAGAGGGGTGTTTAGCCGGGTTTTTTATTTTAAATACTCTCCATTGCCTTTATCTTTTTAATGACAGCATTATATCTACTTTGTTTTTTTTTACTTTGCGTACATTTTTAGTGATTTAATTTTTATGTGATCTATAATTATCTTTTGACATACCTCTGTGACATGGACCTGGGCTGTTCACAGAGCCTCAGAACAAAGGGAATTTGCCACTTGCTTAATTGTATGTACAATTTCGCAGCTGAATCTTTGAAGCAATTATTATACTAATTTTATAGATAATTAGAGTAGGAATTAGACTCCGCAGTGGCCATTATTTTGCTGTTCATTATATAGATTTTCAAGTCAGCCATCACACATTGCTACACTGGATGGTTTTGCTAGAAGAACATTCACGTCTTAACACATAATGTAAACTACTTATACCCTAGGGCTTTATGTCCTGCTCCTTACCCTGCAGTTACTCAGTGTTCTGTATACAAGTCATGTAGGGTTGAAGGTTTCTCTTTACGCTTTGCTGCATTTTATCCCATATTTTACATACACCAGGATTTTTAATAAAATATATGTAATTTAAAAATAATGGCCAGCAAAGTTTAGGTGCATATGTAATATATTTGTATAGGAAATAGTGAGATTTTATGACCATACAAGGAATAATTACTTGTGCAGGACTTAGTATAAAATAACAAAGAATAAAAACTGTCACCTTGATAACTGCTCAAGAAAACTAGGAACCAGAGGACCAGATAAAGAAATGTTAAGGGAATAGATGTCACTGACAATGGACTTCAGTGCTCAGTCTGGAAATTTCTGTACTATGTACTTTGTATACTTCAGTTGAAAGCTGAGCAAGAGTTCTTTTTTAATATTTGCATGTTTATTGTAACACTATGTTTAGAATTTGTAGGCATAAAAAACCTGACCAAGTTGAAAATAAAATATGTAATTCAAATAAGTTCCCTAAAATATAATTTGCACAAAACACTGAAATATTGATTTTAAGTAGCTTCCTCCAAAACTAAAATGAGACTATTGAAAGCATTCTCCAGACTGCAACTAAGAATACTAATATTATTTGCCTTTACTTCTTTACTAAATGAATTATTAACCTAGTTTTTAATTATCCCGACACTAAAAAGGTAATAAATAACATTTCTGTTGTACTAGATGCAATAGTCTATACTTGGATCATGCAAATGAGAAGTTTACTGTATAATATTCAAAAACAAGCTTAGTTTTGTAATGTTAATGATCTAAATGGAGAGGTTAAACAAAACACAACCACCCTGACACTGACCTCAGTCAAGCAAACATCTAAACCCACATGTTTGTGGCTATAAGGGATAGTACAGGTGACTGCCAAATGTCACTGGTGGTAGATATCACCTGAGCAAGCAAAGGATTTGGCACATAGAAATCCATCTACCTATTCTACTTGCCATCGTTACAGTGATATCTAAGCTTAGGTAAAAGGTCTGCTGAGGGTGTAGATGAATAAATACATTAGTGGGGAACTTTTCTTAAAGGTGCTGTCCTTATGTCAGAGGGTTGCAATTTTCCGAATTTGGTCCTGGTCCTATTTTTTGACCAGAAAAAGGAAAAAAAATTGAATAGTAAATAGTCAATTAGAAGTAATCTAACTGGTTCCTGACATCTTCAAGATGATACCCATTTACTACACCCTAGATGAAACTATGACTGAAGTATAAAATGCTGTGTACCAGATATTTTCTTTTTCACTATATATAGTGTTACTGGATAATCTAGTAAAAGAGGAAATAAAGAAATGTCACAAGTGCCAGTCTTGTGGTATCCTGATAGTAGTGATGAGAAAATACTTCAGAGACAGTGAGCAAAAACAAGTTGAAACTAATTAATATTGTGTTTACATTCTACCATTTTCCGTGCGGTCCAGATTAGTCACATTAGACATCTAGTGACCATGGAAGTGTCCTTCAGGACTTGTTTACAGTTGCCCATAATTGTTGCCATCAGGTAAAATAAAGCTCTCTCACTGGATGAACAATCATTTTAGTTTCCCGGCAGAGAACTGATTGGCTTCCTACTGTTATTTACCATGACAAATTGTATAATGTGTTTCAAAATAATAATAATAATAATCTTTATTTATATAGCGCCAACATATTCCGCAGCACTTTACAATTTGGAGGGTGTAGGTACAGACAAAAGAAATACATTGCACAATGAAAAGCTACTTACAGATGAGACACAAGGTGAGAGGGCCCTGCTCGCAAGAGCTTACAATCTATTAGGGTGTACGGGAGAGACGAAGGGTAAGAAGTGCTAGATTTACAATGGTCCAGCCATGTGACATAAATATGGGGTTGTTATACGTAGAATTCGGATGAACCTGCCACCCAAACAGTACATCTATATACAGTTAAGTGCCGAAAATGAGATGAGTGCGCTAGGGTGTGTGGGGGGAGGGGGAGGTGTTAGCATTAGGGATTCTGGTATGCGTTATTCAATAATATGGAATCATCATAGTGATCGATTTTATGTTAGTTGACTGCAGTACGTAACCCTACAGTGCACAAGAGTGTGCGATCCCAGTCCACAGCCAACCATGTCTCAAGCAGAAGAAAAGGAGGTGAGAATTGTTGGCTTTAAGGAGGATTACTTGAAGCATTTGCTAAGGCTGTGTCTGTGGAATGTAACAGACAGAAGCCAATTTGGAGGGTATCCAAAACTTTTGGAGGATAGAAAGTGTTGTTAGTTTATATGACAGGTGTTTGTAGGCCAGTTGCAGGAATAATACAGCACGATACTTGGAAAGGAGATATAGATTAACGAAATTGTAGCATAGATGAATGCATTAGGAAATGTTCATTTGTCAAATGTAGATTGAATACCAGCCTCTATAGGAGAATAACTTCAAGCCAGTCAAAATTGCGGGAAACAGAAATTAAATACTAGATTGTAAAGATTTGACTCGCTACTATTTCTGTTCTGTTGCTTTTAAGGAAATTCTGTGACAAATTTTATGGCACCTATGCTGTTTGTATAGGCCATCAGCCAGTTTTTTATGACTTCTCTGTGGTATTTCTACCTAGCTATGTACTAATACATCTGCTCCAACATTACAACACTATTGTAACAGCTGTAATGGTGACTGTATTGGTCATCTCCTAGTTTGCCAAGGAAACAGATATAACTAAGAAACAGTGAAATATAAATGTGTCGCAACTCAAGGATTTATAATTACACGTGATTTTTTTTTTATTATGGTCTTTAAAGAGGTTGACTGAGTGCAAAATTTAGCTTTCAACATGTAGGGAACAATAAATTAAGACATTTTCCAAATATATTGCTTTGGTTCTTTTTTTTTGTTAAGAAGCTACACCTGATTGTATCACTTCTGACAGCTCTCAGGTTACGGACCTGGTCTGTCTTCCCTCCACTGCTTCATCTGATAGCAAGGAGGGAGATCATCACACAGGTCATAGCTCTGTGCTGCAGCAGCCTGAGAGCTTTTGAGGTATCTGATCTTTCAGACAAGACACTAATTACTGCTGCTTACATTAGCTCTGAATATTCTCTGGACTTCAGAGCAGGAGATTGTTTTCCAGTGAATACACATAGTTTATATGCTAATTACCCACAACCTGACCAGGAAGTGACAGGAAGCATGAATGAAAGCTGCTGGCTCTATGAAACAACATAGTGAGACAACCTCTTTAAGGCACACTGCACATTTGCATCAGAGGTTCCGTTGATGAGTCTACGACGGATCCATTATCTCATGGACAACAACAGTCACTGAAGGACCCTTTTGACTACAATGAGGTCCATCAAGTTTCTGTCATAATGTCCATCATTTTAACAGAAAAAATGTGCTTCATGCTGAGCTATTTATCTGTTATTTCTTTATGGAATCTGTGCCAGAGGCTCCAAATGGTACTTCCAAAACACATTAAATAC